>JAOWBL010005651.1:0-10052 GCA_028564865.1 Zenarchopterus dispar
TATTTACCTTATTAAGGATTGCTTCCAGCTCACTGATTCGCTCCCTTAACTGGTGGTCTTTGGATCGAAGGACCTTTAGCTCATTGGAAAGTTGTCTCTTCTCCTCCCTAATGAATGCAAACTCCTGGAGCTGACGGTGGGTCTCCAGGTTCTGGTGGCGCTTCTCCTGCATGGGGAGAAGAAAACAATGGAATAAAAGGGATGAAAAACTGGCATACCTTTACAAAAATCATACATTTTTCCTTCATTCGTCTACAAGCAGGTCATGGGGGTAACAGTCTAAACAGAGATCTCCAGATCCTCCCTCCCAACCTCTACCACAGAGACATCAACAAAAATGTTCAAGTCAAACAATAGATAAACTTTCTCCAGTGACTCCTGGGTCTGCCCTGAGACCTTTTCTCAGTTGGACAAAAAAAAGAGAACCTTCACCTGAAGTTATTCTGTTCTATTCTCACCTGTTGCAGCTTCTCCACGCTCTCTTCAAGATGTTTAATTCTGCTCTGCAGAGAGTCAACTTGTTCTCGTCGGGCAGTGATCTCCTCCTGCATTTCCAAAGCCATCTGGAGGCCTGATGTGACGAGAAATTGATTGATAAGCACATTAGATTATCAACATTATGTGTTTGACTGAAAAGAAGTAATGGAAGAAATGGGAAGGGGTACGGTAAAAAATTCAAACTTTATAATCTTGTTCTTAAGGCTGCAAACTTTTTTATTCCTAGAGCTCACCAAGACAAATGTGAGAAAATATTATCCCTGAACTAGATTAAGATTCTCTCTTAATTATTATCTTTTTTTGTATTTTAGACCTTTGAGTTAAGACTCAGTTTAACTTATAACATGGATCAAACCGTGTCCATCCACTCCTCTGAGGGTCCTCATGGCGTGCCTGATCTTTTCCAGCTCATCATAGGCACTCCTTAGCTCATCCTGAAGCTTCAGCACCACACCCTCATGCTCATCGTTCCTACAGCTGTGGAGCTGTTGCAGCTCCTTGTTCTCCTCTGAAATTGTGCCCATAAAAACACTTGCATTACATCCAAAGAAAGTACGTTGACACATAAGCAAACACAAGGAACAAAAGAAGGACTTAGTTGACAGTATAAACATGCAGAGCATGGCTCTGCTGTCTTAACTCTATGGGACAACTCTAGCAGATGATTCGATTTGAGAGAGAAAAAAAATAAAAGCTCTATACTTTTACCAGGAAAAACAATGTGAAATATAATTCCTAAAGAATGGCAGATCTGACTGCAATTTTGTCAGTGATTTTAATTTTAAACCTTCACACAACTCTGTAGTCCTACAGGTTTCGTGAGATGTTCAAACATTTCATATGAAAATTTTCTATAGCAAACATGTGACTACATATCAAGGATATTAATATCAAGAGTTGTTTCAATACTGATGCCAATATCAAAAAAATACTTGGAGATACTGCTAAAAATAAGAGTAAGGTATCCGTGAGTATTTACATCTATGCTGTAGCTGATACATGTATTATGCTGTTTAATGGTGGAAAATCCTAACAAGAAAACTGTGACATGCTCCTGATGTAAGGCCGAAACAAGAACAATTGATGGCCAAAAATGTAGAATTAAATGTCCTAGAAGACCAGCTGCTGCTGGTCATGGAAAATATTGAATTTCACTGTGTAATTAAACATCTGGAGTTGTGGTAGTTTCCCAGGTTGGAAATACAACTGCAAAACTGCTCTATGTTTAATATTCATTATTTATCTGATGTTACTTATGAAAAAATGTTTAGTATAGTATTTAGGAAAAAAAAGAACTAAAAAAAAACTAAAAATAACACAAGAATGGGAAAAATACTTTGTATTAATCCATAACCAAAGCCTAGGCACTGAAAAGAAAAAACTGGTATTAGAGCGTCTGTATTAGTGACCCATGATAAAGACTGAACTCACTGGTAATTGTGAGTAACTGCATTTGTTGCAGCTCCAACTGGGTAGTAACTTTCTGCTTCTTCAGGGTTTCTTCTAGGATTTGCCGACTCTGCTCAGTTATAGAGGTCTGCAAACGTCCTTTCTCGCTTTCTACAGCAGCCAAGTCTGACTTGTGCTGGACTAACTCAGCCTAATCAGAAAATGAAAGAAAATGAGTCAGACAGAAAGTGAAGTTAGCATCGGTATAGGACAGCAAATCAATAAGAAGATAAAAATGTTTTAGTGATTTTTTTTTTTCTTCCAACCCTTAGCTGCTGAATCTCCTGTTTGTTTTGGTTTAGCTGGTTGATGAGGAAGCTGTTTTCTTGTTGAAGGCTGTGCTCGACTGTCGTCTGCACGCTGCTCTCCATCTGCTGCCTCAGACTCTCTATCATCTTCTCTCTGTCATTCAGCTTCATCCTCAGCTTTTCTCGTTCCATCTGCAAACTCTGACACTGACTCTGAGTCTCTTCTAACCTGGTGAGATACTGAGGGGAAAAAAAAAATTAGTATAACTTTCAAAAACCATCCCTTCCCTTCCAATACACACACTTTCAAGGGTGCTTTACCTTCTGGAGTTCTTCTTGACTGATGTGAAGTTCCTCATCTTTTTGTTGTAGGAGCTCCAGGGATTTGCTCCCCTCCTGTGCCTTGTTCTCCAGCAGGGCCTGTAGGCAGGCTTTCTCCTCCTCAGCCTTGCAAAGCTGCTCTCTGACAACGTACAACTGCCTTCTTAGGACCTCTGCATTCCCCTGAAGCTCAAGCTGCTGCTGTTCACAGCACCTCTAAATAAAAAAGGAGGTACAGACAAAAAAGATAATAATCCTACAGCTGTGTGAAGATATACAATCTCAGTGATGAAAGAAGCACTGACTTTACATTAGAGCTTATGTAATTCAAGTTTATTATTGGATCTTCTGCGCTTAGGTCAACATTTCTGGAGGCAACACCTGGTTTACATACTGGTATGGGTGTGGAAGGACATAAAGACCTTATAAGAACTGAACAAATAGTTAAAGAGGACCCTTTTATTGATTCAAGTTTAGGCTTAAAGGAAGGATGTTGACAGAGAAAGAAGCTTGTGCATTACCCAAAACTAATCGCAAGGTGCAAATCTGGATTTGAAAATAGTTAATGCATAACTCTGATCAGACTTTCAAAAGCACACAAAAATGAAGTCCAAGTACACCTGGGTTAAAAAAAAACAAAAACAAAACCTGACTAATTATATTGGCATTTCATGGTTGTTTACGTTTGGTGGTACAGCCCTGTTCTAGGATATGCCTGCCTTTTCACATACAAACCTGCACTGCCTGAGGCAGGAAGAGCAGGAGCAAAGGCCCGCCAAGTACACAAACATTAATGGCAAAACTGCCACTAAGTCAAACACATTGAAAAAGAATAGGTGGAGCTGTTTTAAAGCACTTCACAGACAAGGCAGCAAAGGTCGAGAGGCTGAATCAATATAAAGGGAACGTTCTTTAAGAGACTGGTGACTTTTAAGAGATTCACCAATTAAATGCATAGAAAAGCATCAGCTGAGATCAGCTGATGCTCCACTGCCATGCCTGACCACACATTAGGATGGATTTACTCACCAACTCTGTGACTGTTTATAAGTAACCTTTAAGTAACTAACATTGTAACATAATCATGCTACACATCCACACTGCCTGAAGATATGAACACAGTCATATCTACCTGTTGCAGTGGCTCCATCCCGATCCTGGGCCTTCTGCTCCAGCAGAGCCTACAGGTGAGCCGCCCCCCCCTCCAATTGGTGGTCCACCAATACACAAAATGTTCCTTGTTATAAGAAAATGGCTGCTATTTGTCTAGTTAAGTCACAGAAATGCTAACCACTGATGTAGATGTCCTTGCTGAGAATAAATGTATTTATAGTTATTACTGACACAAACAGATTTCCTCAGAAGCAGTAAAACCTTTACTTCCGAGAGCCTCCATCTGACTCTGACAAAGCACTTTTACTGCTCTCACATCTCTTAAAGCTGCTTTATCAGGACATTACACATGTTAAATCACGTAACGTCAGTCTGAAACTTTAGTTGCCTTGATCAGTTCTTTTATCTGCTGAAGCAACGACCTATAAGCAGGATTTGGATGTCACAGCATGTGACAGAAACAAGATTGTGGTTAATCATTTCCAGAACACAGCAGTACCTCAAGTTGTCCAAGCTGTGACTGAAGCTCCTTTGCATCTTGTAGTGACTGTGCTCTCTCTCTCTGGGTGTTTAACAGCTGAACCTGGGCTTCAAGGAGCTGCTGCTCCAAACAACAAACCTACAACACATCGAGTGTCAAAGTCGAAAGGAACTTATTCATTCTTTTTCTTCACAGTTCAAGTAGTTTTTGCTTCACCATTGTCAAAGGTGGAGCAGGTGACTAACATGCGAAGCATTTTAGTCTTAGTGACCTTTACAGCGAGTAGAGAAGATACATATATTTGGTTAACAGTAAACCTAAACAGCCTGATAGTCTAAATAATACAATTTTCTGCTTATAAGATTGTTTTATATGCTTATATACCTTCTCTTTGTAGCTGGAGAGGTTTGACTCAAGTTCACTGATTTGACACTGGTGCACTGACGCCTGTTTCTCCACCAGTTTTCTACACACACAGATGATGGTATTAGTATTTTAATTGATAGTTACAGTACTGTTTGATATGTTCACATTAGTGTTATACACTGCAGTGTCTTTGATGATAAATGAACAGAAATTTATATAATATTCGTATAAAAGCATTTCTGATAAACATACTTAAGCAGCTCCAACTTGCCACACAGTCTGATGCTGTCGTCTTTCGATGAGCTCAGTTTGTTGTTCAACAGCGCCATCTCCTGGCTGAGGCTTGTAGTTACATCTTCAATTCTGAGGACAACACAATACTCTGTTTAAAAAATAATTCTTATGCAATCACATAAGACTCTTAGAAGATCGTGGTGTACATTTGTTGCAAATAGTAAAGTAAAGAAGGGAAATTTTAGGATAGTTTTTCTTTTTTTTTTAAAAAACCCACTGTGACTTGGCATGGCATACAAGTTATTGTCAGTCTATTACAATATCTGACCTAGTGTTTGGTATGAGTCAGTTGAAAATGCTAAAGATGCTGTTTCCACAGTGATAAAAAGTTATGTTAAATATAACTCCCTTAGCTTCTTCATTCAGATTACCTCTGATATGAATTACTGTCTCACAGGTGATTCTGAGCCTAATTTAATCCTCATGATAAATTGTTTTGACGATCTATTGAGTGATAAAAGTAAAAAAAAAATTTTGTATGGGGCCTTGCTGTTCTGGTCCATTAGAAAAAAAGAAAAAGAAAAGAAAAAATACTACCACCCTAAGTTAACTGGTTTTAAAGGAATAAAGTGATGCATGAATAATTGAGAATGAAGACATATTTTGGTGAAAAAGAATTAATGAAATGAGTAAAATACTACATTTTAAAGCAAATCAATCACCAACTATTTGGTTCGACATCCCAAAATGAAAGCCATACCTTTCTTGCTTTTTTATGCCATTGTATTCTTCACTCCTCAGTTCTATTTTTGACTGATACCGCACAAATGAGGGGGAAAAAGGGAAAAAAGTTTTTTTTACAATTTTAGGAAAGGCGCTGCTGAAATTGTAATGAACATGTTAAATGACTTCTTTTACTCACTGAAAACCCTTTCTCCTGAAGCTTTTCAGAGTCGTGGTTGAGATCTTCATTTACATAAACCAGAGACTGCAGTGTTTGGTTATTTTGATCTTTATTACTAATGGACCTCTGCCCACATTGTTTCTCTAACAGCGAATGGTACACCTCCCTCACAGTCCGTTCCAGCATTTCTACTTTTCTGTGAAGTCCCAACGCTTCATCCTCAGTCTCTTGGAGCTTCTGGTCCGCCGACCTTTTGATGATCTGAACCTCTTGCAATAAGTACAGCATCTTTTCCATCTGATCAACGTGTTTCCTTGAATCCTTCAACCTAACAGTGAAAACATCTGTGGGTTGAAGTGTTGTGATGCACATTTTTCATAAAGACAAAATATTTGAGTGTTCACCTCAGGTCAGACAGGACATCCTTTTCTACCTGGACTTCACGAAGCTTGCCCTGCAGGTCTGTCATGGCTCCCCGAGGACTTCCCATTTCTTTTCCAGACTGATCATGTGTCTGTGTTTGAAAAGGTGAAAAAAAACCCACTATAAATGGACAAGTTAACATTACTTAAGGTTTATGGATGGAATATAAATTATAAACCTTGTTGAGATGTAAATCAGACAGCTGTTGAAGACAGTCATCTATTGCATTTTCTAACACCTCGTTTGCAGAAGCGTTTTTGCTTCTTTTCACCATTTCCTGATTTAAAGCATCCAGACTACAGAGCAGAGGCTGAGTCACTGGCTGCTGGTGGGTTGAAATATGGATGAAATCTTTAGCTGAATCATCTGTCAAAGAAGAAAACTAAATTTAAAACACATACTGTATATCTTTTCAGTCTTATGGATTGGTGGCACAAAGGATGCGCTTTTGTTATCTTGTTGTTTTTATAACAATAAATTATTGAGTGCTGATATTCTGACCGTGCCTTTGTTACACATCATTAGATTTTAATCTGAAATCTTTACATTTTGATATCCAAAAGGTTTTATTATACACATCTGTATAGCTAGTCATGTTATTTTGATTCAAACATTTATGAGCTTCATTTATTGAGATGAACTTCCATCTTAGGTGCTCCTGATTTTCATTCACTGGTGAGTGAAAAATAGGACTTTACATAATTATTTTTTAAAAATCTGATTCGACATAGACAATGTTTTGTTACAACACTTGAATTCACTAACATTAAACTCACAATTGTCACAGATTTCTCCAGATGATCTTTTACCGTAAGTGCAGATGAGCTTCTCTAAAGCTACTCTGGTTGCATTTTCCACCTCTTCTTGTAGTCTCTGCGTCTCCTTGGTGCGGCTCTTAAGCTCCTCACTGTCAATAAATAAAGGTTTACACACTTACGGATTATCTTCATCATTTTTTGATTTAGGCGTTTTTACATAGGGATTTATTTTTGCTCTTTATCTTCACAAGATAGTTATAAATTGCCCGGAGAAGTGAGACTGCCTTTTACCTGCCCTTCACCCAAAGAGCTGGAACAGCAGATTCCTGTGACTCTAATGGGATTAAGTGAGTATAGATAATGGATGGATGTAAGCTTGTAAGCATTTGAAAATAACAGTTTTCATTTGCTCAAATAAGGTACTTAAATACAACTTTATGGCACTTTTACCATAAAATACTTGGTTTCATAACAAGGCACCCTAAAGACATACCTTTTTTACACTATGGGAAAGATAGCAAACTTTCAATCTACAGCAGAATCTTAAAGATTATTTTCAAACTTTTTGGCTGTCTTCATTTTACAAAAATCATAATGTAGTCAGTGGTCACATTTTCAGACATCTGTGGGTTTCACAACCAAACCAAACTAAGGGTTTACAAGCCCGTGCTCTCATTGTGCCAATGCCAAGCTCATAAATGGGATGGGCTGTATCAGGAAAACCATCCAATGTAAGACCCATGCCATATATCGAGCATGAAGCTCATTTCTAAGTCAGATTGGCCATTGTACAAGAAAAAAAGAAGAAGACAGAGTAGACACACGGGGAGACAGCAAGAGATGAGGAAAGGCACCAGTATAGAGGTGAATATAGGAAATTTAAATAGTGGAGGTAGAAAGGCAGCAAGGCTATAAACACTGGAGAATGGTTTTAAACTGTTTTACAATGAAGACGACAGCATGAGAAATGGTGTAGGTGTGATTCTGAAGGAGGAGTATATGAAGAGTGTTCAGGAGGTTAAGAGAGTGGGTGATGAGCATGAAGACAGAAACTGAGAGATGTAATGATGAATATTGTTCATGCTCATGGCCCATAAGTAGGTTGGAGTTGGAAGAGAAAGATAATTTCTGCAGTGAATTAGATGAAGTGACAAAGAGTATCACTGGAGAAAACTTTAATGATCATGTTAGTAAAGACGAAATGAGGAGGTGAAAGTATGAAAAAGAATGGGAATGCCTGTGGTGAATGCATGTTTCAAGATGGAGGAGAGCAGGGTGACATTTAAGATCTGGGGTGTCAGCACACAAGTGAGCTGATGATGCAATCTGAAAGAGGATAGATAGTCCAAGGTGCCTGGCAGCATGTAGAAGGACACTGGTTGTACAAAAGAGAAAAAAGAGTAAAGGGAGAGCACAGGATCAAATGGTGGAGGTCCAAGAACGAAGGCTGTTGTGTGAACTTCAGGGAGACATCTATGTGTGAAAATGCAAGGGTAGGGGGGTACAACATTACCTCAGCTCATCCAGTGTCAGGCTGTTGAATCTCAGTAGACCATCGGTACTATGAGTTTCTATAAAATAAGAATCCTCAAGTTAATAGCACGTAGCAAACTACCTAAAAACCCAAACTCAGACTTTTTTTTTTTTCTTACCAGCTGTTGTTTGTGTTTTGTCTTTAGGTGGGATATCTCGGCGTGAAACCAGAGTGCCATTATTATTTGGCTCAGTAAGATAAAAGTCGGACGACATCTGGACTCAAACTCGCAGTAAAATTATCGGCATTGCTTTTAACCATAGGCTATAAATATAACGCATATAACAAACAATAACAGGCTGCTGTGTTTACTGTCGCTAAACACCAAGTCGCCATGGAAACAAACTCGGCATCGACGAATTTCTATCTTACATTAATTCTGCAAATATTTTGCTTCTTCTTTACGTTGACAGTTAATTACCAGTCAAACTGGCAAAGTTAAACAAAAAAAAAATCGATAAATAAATTTCTCCTTTTAAACGCAAAATAGCTCGGAAAGTAGCATTAGCGCCTATTCTTTGAAATAATAGGTCAACATCCTGAACCGTTGTTGTGACGCAAACACGTAGTGTTCCAGCGATGCATGATGGTTAATGTAGTTTTCAAATAGAAAAGCCCGTTTATTCGGGTTATCTTTTTTGCTGGGATTGAACGTATTGTAATTTTGAATATTTTGTTCCAGTTACTGACGACTATGGTACAAAATGGAAACATAAATGAGTGAACTTGGCAATTCAGTTGCAGAGCTGTTTTTTTTCCCCTGCAGACAGCGGTTTCTGGAAGAGGTAAAACGTCAGTTTATTCATTCATGATAGCAAGCTGGCTAAGTTAGCTAAAAATCGATTTATTTATCCGTGATTCACTTTTTAAGTCTTGGCTGATTCTGTTTACTCCAGTGTAATACTGTTAAATTGCTTAAATTTAACGTCGGTGAATTCAGCCTGTTATACAACACATAACTGTGTCCCTGTTGAAACTGGCTACGAGATTTTTTTATCCCCCCTGCCCCTTCGACTTAGTAAAACTAACGGCTTTTAATCCGTAACTGTTTAGTATGTGTGTATTGTGAAACATTATTCGTATTTATTGTGATTAATAAGTAATAAACAGCGTTTTCTTGTTTTTTGGGGGGGGTGAGGTGGGGGATCTTTCTGTACTGATATCTGACACCGCGTAGGTGTGGCTCAGGAACCAAAGTTTATAGGCTCTACTTCTCAGCCTATAAGGAAATCTTACTGTTATTATCTTAGATTTTAATGTCACACTGTTTGAATATGCTTTTTTCCCCCCCCTTCCCAGGATGAGAGATCTTCAAAGCACTGACAGTTTGCTACTGAAAGAACTTAAACTATGTTGTGCGAAAGAGTACATGTTTCTTCCCAGGGAGGCTGGCCTGAAGCTGATGGAGTCAACTCCTACAGAGGTGACCAACTTTTATTATTATTATTATTATTATTTTTATTTTGCAGTAGGTTTTTTTGTGCATAGGTGTGTATGAGAGTGAATATGTCCTCCACCAGTCTTCTTTGACAAAGTGATCTAACAAAGGAAACGCTGATTCTGCCATAGAGGACTAAAACCACCAATTATGAAACATGAAAGGACAGGATAGAAAAAGAGACAGGACAGCAATAAATAAATGAAATACATAAAACAAGAAGGAAAAAGGACAGAAGCTCTTTCTTCATAATACTTGAATTAGTATGTATGATGTATGTGTACA
>JAOWBL010005652.1:0-10051 GCA_028564865.1 Zenarchopterus dispar
GAATTACCACACACAATTCCAGAATTCTAGAATGTCTGAGAAATAAGAAAAGCGATACAAGAAGAGGCCATGAGCTTTCCTTTTTTTTTGCATTTTGTTGACAGACGTTTGTGTGACATTGGTGGTTGACTTGCAGAGTAATGAAGTAGTACTGACAACAGATTCATGTACAAACTGTACTTTTTTTTAAATACACTTTTTGTACACATACAAGGTTAAAGTGACCTCAGCTTGTCTGTTGGGACTCTATACAAACATCGTCGCTTGTGTTAAATTACATTTTTGAGTCTTATCAAATACAAATTTATTTTGATCTAGCTGTTGCCTCCCATGCTAACATTTTTAATACATATGCTTATTCCATTCAAGCTCAAAATTGATTCATATATCATATCATTTTGGTACCTAACAAAAGCTGACACTCCTTGCCATCTTAATAGATCTAGGGTTGTTTTAAGTCCAGAATGTATGTTTAATGTGCATATTTTGTGACTTAAATACTTTTGAATTGGTTTTAGATTGACTTAATTCATTAAACCTTTTTTTTTTCTTCCACCAGATGCAACATTGTTCCAATTCAGCGATAATCCTGAGGACTTTTACATTTTGGAAGATGCTTCTCCACACATCTTGTCCGAGTAGCATCGCACTGAATTTGTATATATTGCAGCACTTTCTATCTATATTCAGTTTTCAGTACATTAAACTTCAGACATTTTCCTCTAAACAAGGACAGAGGTAAGAATGGATAAATTAAACTTAAAAAAATAAAATAAAAATTACACTTTTGATGATGAGGTCATGCCGAATCTCCTGAGTTGGGCTGACTGTTCTTTGTCAGGCTTAAAGTCTTTCTCTCAGGAGCATGAATGCTCTCGACAAATACCATTGCAATATCATTGAGATCAATTTAGTGGTATTGTTATTTGTTGAAAAGGATGTTTGCTTAAATCTGTGAATTGTTCAAATAAGTTGGTTTAAAGTGATACACTGGTGCTGAAAAGTAATTGGGGACATCATTTGTCATATACTATAAGTTAATAAAAAACAGCTTGTTTTGCTCTCTTGGAAAAAGAGTTTACTCATCTAAAAAAATAAAGATTACATTTAAAGACTTGCAATATGCAGCTGATGATTTTGATTAACTCATTGTTTGTGGTTGATTGTGCTGTTTGTTGGGATGAGCTTGCCCTCCTTATCTCTTTAAAACTGTTTACTGGTAATTAAAATATTTCTGACTCAAATATTTTTCACTCAACATAATTGATTCAATGAGTTAAAAGTGAAGAATCTGAACCTGCACTTCTGTTGTGATGTCCAAAATAAAATGACCCAAGTATGGAAAAAGAAAACTGAATGTAAGGACACACAGTAGATTCTACTATGTAAAAAGATGCATCACAAAAATGTGTTTTTAATTGACTGTTCACATGCAAGGATTGCCCTTTTACATCAGATTCTGTCAATAACAAAATAATTTAAACGTGAACAAACATGCATTCTTGGCCCATGCATCCATGCGCTTAAACTGATGTTTTTGCATCTATAACATTTTGCATATATTCTCCTTAACCAAAGATATTGGAAAAATGAATGCTTCAACACAAATACACAATACCTGCCATGCTGCAGGTGATGTACATGGAAAAAAGTCACAGGTAGTCAAGCTGTTTACATGTTCCTGCTGTGTCACAAGTGTGTCAGGTAGTTATATGTTTGTAGTAAAAGTTTTAGCTTTGTATTAAAAGTTTGTACTAAAAGTTTTAACTATTTGGCACAGTAAGAAATCCAAGTTTTCAACACTTGTGCAGATGGAAAAATAAATCATGCAGACAACTTCAGTTTCTTCTTTTTGGGCTTGACCATCTGTGGTAATTGGATTTTAAAGGCGGTCCTTAAAAAGAAACAAATGAATATAAGTCTTAATACAAAATACAGAGTAAATTACAGTGCATACACAGAAATAAAATTAACTTACTCGCATGTTGTGCAAATGGGGCTGAAGTTGCAGAATACTTATTAAAAGAGAGAGAGAGAGAGAAATGAACACAAGCATCATTTCAACAGCTCCAGCAAATAATGCAAAGACTAAGTTACATTTGTTATTTGTGACTGAATAATACTCACTTGATAGACAAACTGAGCATACATAACCAATTTCAATCAGATTGCGGTGGCAGAAACATGCAGCTCTGTAGTCCACGTGTGCAGGCGGCGGTAGCACTAGCTGTGAACGCTGCTCTGACTCGGGAAGGAACACCCACTGTTCAAAAAAATACAACTAGTCTGTTCAGATTTAAATAACACAACCTTAATTCTTAAAAATGTGACCCATGAAAATCCATTCTCACCAAAAGATACTGTGCCAAGGCTACTTTCTGTGGGATCTTCAGGTACAAGCCTCCAGTGATGTCACAAGCCTATTAAACAAACACAATCCTGATGGTACCAATGTTCAAAAGTTACAAAAACAAGAAAACCACTTCTCAATGGTATTTCTTGAATGCTTTTTTTGATATCCACACCTCATTTAGTAGCTGAAAAATGATCACTACTTCTATGCTGCTAAACTGCACTACTAATATTGTTGATGAAACTATAAAAATGTACCTGCTGTAGGAGCCCTGAGTCTGAATCCAATATGCAGGCATCTATAAGGATGTTCTGTATTAAAATGCAAACAAAAACAAAGCCATCAAATAATCATCTGATTACATTTATTGAAAAACAAGCAGACAAACCAGTGTACCCACACCTAATTGCAAGCTGAAGAGGAACATGATTCCTTCTGAGAACTTTAGTCATACAGTTAATACACAAAAGTCACATTGGTTTAAAAAAAATAAAATAAAAAAGTACACCTCTTCAATTCTAAGGTTTATATATTAAGACATAATAAAAATCATTGGCCCTTACTTCAGTTATATCAACAGCATTTCAATCTGGACTTTGGGCCATTGCGACAACTTTTTTCCACCCTTATTTTTGTTTTGCTGGTTGGTATCATTGTTTCCATCACTCCACTCATCCATCCAAGACACCTGCTTGTTCCTATATTCATTGTTTGTTGCATTTACCAATTTTAAATAAGCTTTAGCTACCAAACAAATAGCAACACACTCAATTCCAACATTTTGTTATTTGGACTTTATGTTGTTTCATAGCTACACCTAGCCCAAATCTCATTCACCCTTCAACAAATGTGCTTGCTAGCTGCTCAAAAGTCTTTTGTGTCTGGCCTTCACCAAAAATTTTTGTGCATTAAGGCCAAACATCCCCACTTTGTTTTTCTTAGTCAAAATGACATCATTACTAAAAGTCTTGTGGTTTGTTCAGATGTGACTTTGTAAACATCATCTGTACTGCCATGTTCTTTTCAGACCAAAGAGTCTGTTCTGGTAACCTTTTCAAACAAGCTATATTGGTTCACTTGTTTTATAATTTTACTGTGCTTGAGCCCATTTCATAATGGAGGTTCAACAAACTTTGAGTCAACTTCGGAGTTTGTTGAAATTTGTTGTTCTTCTGAGGTTGTGTTTGCTAAATTGTAAGTGCATTAAAGGACTGGACTTTTTTTTTCTTTTTTTTTTTTGGTGATTCTTAACAGTTTCCTTCAAGTGGTAACTGGTTTGCATTTATTTGGCACATTTTTAATGGTCACAGGATCCCACGAAGCACTACAGTTTGGCTCTATGAACAGGGAGAACATCCATTCCCAACTGCAACAATGAATTTTCCTTTAAGGATTAATAAGGTATTTTGACCTGAACTGAATTTTTCATTCACAAAACCAACTCTTAGGTACCCCAAGTACTTCAGTATCTCAATGTTTCTTACTCTGGCTGGAGAGGCAGGTAAACTCTCCCAAGAAAATACAAAGTAAGAAGTTTGTTCCTTTCTTAGTTGTCTAAAATGTCTGTTTCCAATGAAAACTTGAACTTGGAAGAAGCTTTTATTCACTAAATAAATTAAATAAACTCACTCAAGCAAGAACAGTGTTAGAATAAACAAATACTTTACCTGTTTTTGTGCAGCAAAAATCACATTCATGAAGTTCATGTATTGGAGTGCACAGTCCTCAGCTGCTTTTATCACCTATAAAGAAAAAAGAAAACGTATGAGCTCAAAAATTAAAAAAAAAACAAATAAGTTGACTGAAGACCACTTGGAATGTGTTTTGGGCTTACCAGTATTCTGGATTTAATCTCCTGTCCAGCTAAGGAAAAAAATAAAACAAAATATTATATGACACTAAAATTCAAAACAGAATTCAATGAGGAGCACTGTTTATATCTGGTAACTACCTTCCAACTCTTTAGTGACCCGATTAATATCTGGTTGTACCAGCTTTAAGGAAAATACGCTCAACAGTTCAGTCATACGCGTTACTTCATACAGAAGAAATATTAAAAACAATGATTCTGTATACATTAATGTTTCTAAACATTTTCTTTAAAGTCACAGTTCACCTTTCATCTCAAAAGGGACATTTCAGGGGTTCCAGATAGCTCACATGGTTGAGCCAGGAACCCTATGTTCAGAAGCTCTGGTCCAAGTGCAGCCAGCCCAGTTTTGAGTCCTAGTCGGTGACACTTTCCTGCATGTCTACTTACTGTGCACAAAAGCCACTAAACCCAGAAAATCTTTTAAAAAGAAAAAAGTTTTAACTGAAAGGATACAGCAGAGAGCTTTGGCAAGGGCGCCGGCCAACAGAGTATCAGTGGAATTTCCCGTCACTTTGGCTGTTGAAACAGTTGAATTTAAGGCGACACAGCATTGTTTTGTATCATTAAATATGTATATATACTCTAAATTAAAACTACTAAACTGTACTACTAATGCAATGTACTGAGAACAAGGACAACTTTTTTGTCATTATGCTGAAAAGATTCATTTTCTGTACATAAATCAGTTTTGATTTTTCCAGATGTACCTACTTTTTGTCATAATATTCTTGATCTCTTCAGCAATAATGTTGTTGGCAACGGACAGGAGCTCGTATTTTCCATCCCTGATGAACGATGTGTCATCCCCACCATTGTCCCCACCTCTCCCATTCTTGCTGGGATAAAGGAAGTTACTGAGCAGAAGAGATAAGAGTATAAGCAGTTACAGAAGGAAAACTACACATTTGACACTTCAGACCGAGAAACCCAAACTGGTTATCCATATTTGAATTACTGCCTCTGCAAAAAAAGTTCATGTGATACATTAATACATTGTGTAATTAGCATTGTATTGCTGTTGTGGTGTATAGTGGAGATGATTTTAACTGTTTTAAATATTGTTCAGTCCAGACGTCTGCAATTCAGTCAGTAACAAAACAAATCAAACAAAGGTAATGAGGCCACATAACAAGGTAGGAAGGACACAAAGACAAATATTCACGACAAAAAGATGTATTTATTCTTTTAAACTTTAAATTAAATCTTAGTATCAAGCAATAAAATGCTATGTCTAAAGCAGTTATTTAAATTACACAATTGTAAGAATAAAAAGAAAAAAACCTCCCTTTATATGCTTTTTGTCTTAAACTCCCAACCAAAACATTTCAATTTTCCCTATCAAATAAATGTACAACTGTAATATTTTCCTCTGAGTCTATGGGGAATTAACAAATACAGTAAACATAAATACTGCTCCATGGGGTTACCTGTCTTGACAGTGGCTGGCGATGATGGCCAGCTTGTTTGTCCTGGTCATAGCCATGTGGGTGTTCCCCATCACCATCACTGCATCCAGACACTTGGACAAGGTCAACTGGATGGAGACAAGAGTACAGAGACTGATTTGTTTTTGTTTAGACTCATTAAAAAACAAAAAACTTAATTTAAGCTGTACTCACAGAATAATATAGTAGTGTAACTACTATATTAAGACTTTCAAAGTACGTTCCCCATTATTGATCATAATAAACAAAAATATTTAAATGTTCTCAAATGTTAACTTAGTGTTTTAATGTGCTGCCCAGAATCATGATAATCATTTACTTTTGGTGTTATGAAATTCAAACATTTTCATTGCAATGGGGGGGGATTTACAACATATTCCTGTTATGGAGATGTTTTCTAAGACAGTGCCATCAAAGACAAGTGACCAGAAAAACGTTGATTAGGATGTAAAAGTTAAATATATACATTTCATGCTTCGATGTATACCACTTAGGTGTTGAAGTCTTGCTTCTGTCGGTACCTTTAAATTTAATTGTAATCGCATATTTTAAGATCATGTGCTGCTGCTCCAGATTTGGCCCATACTTCGATATTCAGTTTATCTGTATGTTTTTTTTCTGCACAGCTTCTACTAAATACTAAACGACAAGTCAAACACAAAACCCCACCTCTGGTTCACGCTGAGCTTGCTGACCCCACCAGATCTGATTGACGTCCACAACGATGACCAGAAGACTGATTTCATCCACTGAAAAAATAAATAAATAAACAAGTCATAAAGTCGCTTCAGTAGAATAGAGCTCTATCACATGAAAGAGCAACTATGGTTGTAGAAAAAGTGACGTATAACCTCAATTTAAAAGGAAATAAAAAGAAACCAAAGATATGAGAAGAAGCTCGGTCTCACCCGATGCCATCACTGGAAGCTGCTTGTTCGAGATAAAGGAAGGCGAGAAAGTTGCAATTTTGTTCTTCCAGCTTTATCTTCTGTCGGATTTCATATCGGATACTAAGGCGCACACATTGTCCACCGTTCTGGGAGCGTTTTCAAGTCTGAATAAAATGGAAATTTCAGCCACTTTCAGCTTTCAACATCAACGCAACCCAGACTTGAGACACCTTCTTCCTCTACTTTGAAAATTAGAGTACGTAGCTCACTGCTGCCACCTAGAGACAATTTCCTTTGACGCACCAACATCAGGACCACGGGGAAGCGTGGGAGTTTTTAACTGCAGGAAAATACTAAAGTGTAAAAGAAAAGACTATTCTAAATGGCATTCTGACTTTCTAGTTCTGATAAGAAATATTTGAACTTCTTATGTAATTGTACTGAACTCAAAAATATTTTATTAATTCCCAGACGCAGATGGTGTTGCAGTGCAAATGACTTGGGGAAATAGATAATAAAATGAACATGAAGACAAACATAAACTGACAGAGTGTTGGCGAGTAGGAAGTATAGCAGAGAGAGAGGTGTGATTGAAATCTTTACTGGTCTTCATGAAGGTTTGGGAGTGCTGTGTTTGTTGCCAGGTAACAACTGTGCTGATGACGTCAGATGCAGAACATGCCAACTACAAGACTGAACATTTATAAATCAACAAACTCAAGTAAACTAATTTTCTTAAAATCATTACATATTATTATATTGTCCAAAAACAAAGCTTCATAAAGACAAAATGATATTTTAAAAAAATGCAAAGACAAAAATATACTTGTTGCATCCCTACGGATGGATAGATGGCTTTTATTTTTTCTTGCTACATTATTTAAGGAAACAGTTGGGTTCACAATGTAAGTGTGGGGATTGTAACCAGATAAGCACAAAGGTTTTTCATTTAAATATAATGACAAGTGCTGTTTAATGTCCTTGTGATAAAAAGAAAGGCTGAAAGTGATAAAGTTATGGATACTTGGTGCATCCTTGTTTGTATGACTTTATTTTTCAGTTTTATAGCAATAAATGAGAATTTATTGTTAAAAACTTGCAGAAACCTTGGAAAAAAGACCTAAATGTTTCTTAAAGATAAATAAAAGCTTCTTGTACCTCTGTGCTGCTATACCTTCTAGTTTTTATGGTTTACTTTTTCAAAACATAATCCTAGTTTCTCTAGGTGGACAAAGTACCCAGAATGAAATCCACATGATATAAAAGAAATCACTCATCCTGTGACTCCTGGCTAAGATTTACTCTTGATTTTCTTATCCAACAATTCAATATGCTTTTTTAAAACCACATAATTCTTGATCTTTTTTTCCAATTACTCTGACATAAAACTGATGTTTACTCAGAGCTTCTCAGTAAAAAGACATATAAATGTTTCTGAACTTTAACTGTTTAAGGTAGTTTTTTGTTGTCTAACTAAAGAATCATTTATGAACTTCCTATTTCTTGGGTTTGGGCTTTGTCTGTGCTTTGAGTGAAATAGACCTATATCTCTCAGTCTGGTAGGTATCTGACTCAATGGCATCCATTGAATCATTCAGTGTTACGTATACATTCCCATTGACTTCAGTAACTTTATGAATTCTTTGTTTGACACCCTTGGAGCGCCAATAAGTCTTCAGCGGTTTTGCTGTGGGATCATCCACAGCTTGATAAAGTCCTTCTCCTTCTGCTAGTGTAATCTTGTACTTGTGCCATGGACACACAATGCAGAGCCGTCCATTAAACTCCTAATTGTAACATAACACAAACATGGATGTTTAAGTGCTTAAAAACAAACAAACAAACAAAAAATGCTTTTTTCATTGACTATTCCAACAACAAATAAGTCTGTCAATTAGTTCTTGATATTCTAACTTTCACATAAATTATCAGAAAACTCACCTCAATATCTCCAAATTGTAACTCACCTCCAGAATCTGTCAGTGGATTAAAAAAACACTTTGTATTATACACAGCAGCATTTCTAATACGCAATAATCCACCAAAGAAAGTGGATTCAATACATGAACAACAAATTTATATTTGTATTTGGAAACACAAACAACATACACACATACACACACACAGCTTACGGTAGCAACGCATGTCCATTGCATGAAGCTGTCCCTGATGATGCAAGACCAGAACATCTCTGCTTTTGTTCACCTGTTTGGTCACCCGACCAGCCTTGATAATGTCCACCTTCTTACAGATGAAGTGCAAAGTAGGATGGGGTGTGAATGAGGAAAGAGGGGGAGAGGATGAAGAACAGGACATCTGGGAAGTCTCCTCAGGAGATGACATGCTGAAAAAAAAATTAAAAAAATAAAGATTTCCTAATAAAGAAAAATAACATATATTTAAAAGAAAGTTTGTTTTTGAAAACATGATTATTAGCAAAACAGAACCAGAGGAAGAGGAAACGCTATATATTGTGTTGTTGCTCATTTCCTTCAAATTTAAACTTGAACAGTGGCATCCATCAAAATCCACCATGGACTCTGATTCCTCCCCCATTTTCCTCTCTATCCAGGAGCAGGATTTACTCAACATCTTCAGCAAGCAAGGCTCCTGGGCCAGACGGTGTCACCCCCCACCCTCCCTCCACCCTGAGACATAGCAAGAATGAGCGAACTCCTGTCTTCACAGACATCTTTAACACCTCCCTGAAGTCGGTGCCAGCCTGCTTCAAATCCTCCATCATCATCCCCATCCCCTAGAAGGCAAGAATCACTGGACTTAACGACTACAGGCCTGTGACATCTGTAGTCATGAAGTCATTTGAGTGCCTGGTCCTCTCCCACCTCAAGACCATCACCGCCCCCTCCTTGACCCACTGCAATTCGCCTACAGAGCCAACAGGTCTGTAGATATTGCTGTCAATTTGGCTCTTCATTTCATCCTACAGCATCCGGACTCCATGGGAACCTACACCAGAATCCTGTTTGTGAACTTCAGTTCTGTGTTCAACATAATCCGGCCAGCTCTGCTCCAAGACAAGCTCTCTCAGCTCAACGTGCCTGATTCCATCTGTAGATGGATCACCAACTTCCTGACAGATCATAGGTAAGGCTGGGGAAGAATGTCTCAGAGACTTGCACCATCAGCCCCGGCTTCAAGCAGGGCTGTGGACTTTCACCTCTGACCTTCTCCCTGTGCACCAACTGCTGCACCTACATCATTATTATGCATCAGTCTGTGAAACTGATCAAGTTTGCGGATGACACTACCCTCACTGTGCTCATCTCAGATGGAGACAAGTCTGCCTACAGGAGGGAGGTGGATCGACTGGTGTCCTGGTGCACTTGCAACAACCTGCTGCTCAACACCCAGAATACCCAGTTGAGGTGAACATGGACTTCATGAAAGTCATAGCCCTCATGGACTTCCCCATCTCCATCATGGACTCTTTCTGCTTCCTGGCACCACCATCACGCAGGACCTCAAGTAG
>JAOWBL010005653.1:0-10049 GCA_028564865.1 Zenarchopterus dispar
GTGATTGGATTCTACAGGAGTCCATTAGTTTAAACAGTTGTAGCTGATAAACTATCAGTGCTGTGCTGTTACTCAACAACTTGAGTGAGCAACAGATTATAACCAAACACACATCCATCCATGTCCACTTGGTAAAAACCCTTATGACGGAAAACATGCAAATGCATATCTTATAGTGTTCAGCGAGGTCCTTCAGGGATTCAACTTTCCTGCACCTTAAATATGTAGGCTGGTGATGGGCCACAGACTTATCTTTACAGAATTAAATGCATTTCAATGAGTCCTTCCCCTACACATGCAGTTTTTAGCGTGTCCAACAATATTTGTGTGTTTTGCCTTTTCCTGGAGCATGTGTCACAGAATCCGCTTAAAGGTTGATTATTTCTAGCTGTCAGACAGAACATCTTGTGCACTGAGAGCCACATGGGGCGGTGTCTAATGATCTCAACACATGCTGAAATTCTGAAATACCATGCTGATGTAATAAAGATTTTGTGCAAAAGCAGGTGTTTGCATGCTCTCATCCTAAGTGATTCTGCACGTATGTTAGATTAATGTGTTCAAATTAGTTATGTACACTAACAGCAGGAAAATACTGCAGTGTTTTTCAAATGTTGAGGTGCTTTGTTCTGATGATGAAATTCGCTTATTAAAAATATCCTCATTTGTTAACCATCTGGCACTCCATTGGTTGTCTGAAAGAAGTGTTAGTACCTTAGAAGTGACACCAGCACCAGATGTCTGTAGAGCCCAATACCAGATTTTAAATAATAATCAATGAGATTTATATGAAAAACACAGCATAAATCACTTTTGAGGATATACAACTTTTTAATTTGTTGTTTAATAAATTCAGAAAAATTTGTCTGTTTAAGAAAGTTTAAGAGAATTCAACAAAGTTAAGTGATAAATAAATTAACCTAATCAAGAAGACTCAGTGGTCAGTCATGGAGCTGAGGTTCAAATACGGCAGAAGTCTGATATTTGACCCTGAAATAGTTTGTTAGTTAGTTTGCTTGTGTATTTATTTGTTTGCATCTGTCCCCACTGGTTAAGGTGAGGTAAATGTAGGGGCCCAACTCCTTGCAGATGACTGATGGTGTCCAATCATTATCCCTTTTTAAGGAAGCATGAATGGTTTGCTGCATTTGGGGCCAGAGATCAGTGGTCTCCTGCATCACAGTTCCTGACCCTTACAACTCTCATTTCACCAAAGAAAAAAACAATCACCATGTAAAAGGTTTAAGGGTTAGCTGTAATTGTTCATTTTTTATTAAACACAAGTATCCATCTTTGATGTGTATAGGAGTTCTGTTTGGATTTTTGAGCTAGTGCATTGTTAAATGAGTGTGCTGCATTTATGTATTTGTGCAGACGTACCTCTTTATGCCATTCGAAGGATTATTAGAGGCTTTTTTTTTTCTTTACATATTGTGTGTACATATGCAAATCTGATTCACACATCACTTCCTTACACATGAATTGTACAACACCCGCCCTTGTTCTTGCTGTTGCAAAAATGCAATGTCCCCACTGTGGGACAAATAAAGGTTTTCTTATTCTTATTCTTATTCTCATTCTTATTCTTATGAAGACCAGGCTTATGTGTCTTGGTAAATATATAATGGCATTGACAGTGAATACAACTGCTGCTAAAGAGAGAGAAAAGGTTTGGGACAGAGGTAAAGATAGATGGGGAAGTTAATAAAATATACAAGACACAGGTCTGGAAGATTACACATCAGCAGATTAAACACTAATAAATTAGATTAGATATAAAAGGAATATTTGCCTGAAAACCAGTACTAGATACATGTGACCACTGAACCCTCAAGTGGAACTGTGTAAAAAACTTTCATGCTATCACAATCAACATAGCCACAGGGGCTCTCAAGGATCTCAGAAAACCATTGTTGACCCACCACTGCATCAAGAATCATAATTTTATACAAGAATGAAGCCATAAATCAACTGTGCACAGGAAAACCCCTGAGTTCTTGGACAAAGAGACAGTAGACATGAATTCTTTGGTCAGATGAGTCTTGATTTTGACAAACAAGGACACTGGGTTCTATTTATTAAAGACATGAAAGACCAGTTGGCTATTAAAAGTAAAAATAAATAAATAAAAAACAAAAAAACCCCCCTCAAGTATCTGTAATGATCCTGGTATGGGTGGCTTGCACATGTATGAATGTAACACTGATGCATGGACACAGGCCTATGCTAACATCAAGGCATTATTTTCTCTGAGATTCATTCTTATTTTAGAAGGATGATGTCAGATTCAATTCTGAACAATTTAATGATAGGGTAGTTTTATTAGTTTGATGGGCCTGCCTATTTATATCTGTTTCCAATTCAATTTATATCACTCATCATGAAAAAGAGAATCAGACAATGATCACTGGGCTGTTGAACATTTGAAAGTTTGTATTAATCAAAAATGAAAAACTATAAACCCCTTATAAAACTACAACTGCTGATATGCCTAGTTTCTAAAAGATGAAGAAGTGCCTTTAAAAGAAAAGGTATTGGCACAATAGTCCTTCTCTGCTAACTTATATATTTTTTGAGCATATGCTGGTCACAAGTTGTGGGTGGGAGCAAAAATGAGCTCATTTTTTATCAGTGTGCTGTGGTCTTTTTGAAAAGGGAGATTGAACTTATTTGATATAGACTGAACTGTATGTAACTTGAGTTCAACAATGTATTCACATTGTTTTGACTCTTGACATAAATGTCACCATTTCTTAAACATTTTTAGAGGCAGATCTTTAGTTTTTTTTATTCAGTTGTAAATGTGACATCTCTTACACAGGATTCTGATATCCAAGTTTTCATTTAATAAATGCTTGTTGTTAGTAGTAATACTTATTGTAATAGACCACAATGTAGGAGGTTGTCCTTTAATTAGAGAGTGGGGGGAAAATAAGCAGTGAAGTAATTCATAGCAATAATTTAGCAGTTAGAATTTGCAAATACAAGGCAGAGTCCATCGTTACAAAGAGGCCTTATTAGATGAACACTAGCTACCACTTCAACAAAAGTAACACATTTCTTATCGTCAAGGACTAAAAAGTATGTCCTCTAAAAACAGAATGCTGAAAAACTAAGGTTATCACATTGTCTAGTAGTAAATGTAACCAAAATGTTTTAATTGTTTAGAGAGTCTTAACCAATACAAATCCAAATGAGACCGTAACATATTTTTAGTTCTTGCAAGCTGTTCATAATTGCATTGGGGAGCTTTAATAAAACATTCAATTCATTCTTTAGTATATAATTTGTGCATTTACTTTATTTTAAAAACATTAAAGACAATCATCCTTGCAAAGGATCTTCCTTATTATAAGTCAAGACCTACAGGAGCGCCTGTCACATTTTGATCACACTGAACATTTTTACATAAATCCTTAAGTATTTGTTTAATCAAATGTGATTGATATTAGATGCAAATGCAATTAAAAAATTACAATGACCTTTCAGAGTAATTTTTAAAAACGTATCTAGGTCAACAAAATTCCCCTAAAAAGTGAATTATTAGTTGAGTTAATGTGTAAAAAAAGTCATTTAAAAAGGTTACAGATTTTACACAATGCTATTTTTAGTATCTTATTCTAAATCACATATTGTACAGCAGGAATATAGGAATTAAATGGCGCAATGTCATGATACAAAATATCTGATTTTATAAAATAAATAATATATTTCTGGGGATTTTTTGTTTGTTTTATTTTGTTTTTAAAGGAACCAGCCATAAGTTGCATTTTATGACTTTGCTACAAACTCCCAGCAGAACACACAGTGCACAGATGGTGTGAAACTTTTGTGCCACAAAGTACCAGAAAGGAAAGACTCCCCACTTTCTGGAAGATTTCTGGGTGATTAAAAAGAACACTGCTGGCAGGCTGGCTGACATACTTGCAAATATCAAAGTAATCTTCCCTCGAGGTGGGCCAAACATGTCAGTGTTTGCTTGCTTATTTCACATAAAAAAACAGTTTGTTCTGTGTTGCTCATACACAAGCAAAGACAAACATTCCCTTTATTGTTCAGTCTTCTTTATTTCTTTTGTTTTTACTCCTTCTTCTCTGAGCCCAGGAAAGACGTACTCACCATGGAACAAGCCTGGAGGTCCTCAGACCACACACAGAGTAGCGTCAGGCTCTCTTCCATTTTGCTTTCTTTGTCTCCTTCCTCTCCTCCCTTCCTACCTCCTTACACATTCCCACCATTTTAAATGTTCACTCATTCAGCATCACTCAGTTTTCCTTCCTCCTCATAGTTCTCACCCTCTCCCCACATTTCAGCATCTCTTGCAGCCCAGCTTGACCAATCCAGAGTGGAGATTGCAGGCTTACTGTTGCACATCTCTGTTTCCATTCTGGCAGTGCGCTCTGCCTTTCCTGTTTATTTGGAAATGCTGATGTGAACTGCAGAGACGATGGTCACTTAGTATGATATTTGTGCCTGTGAGACCACCCTGTCAGCAGGCAAAGGCACAGGCAGTTTAGGCTTTATTTTTCAACCCCTTCACTGTTCCCAGGGTTTGAGAGCTGAATGGGATTAATCCCTCTCTGTCACCAGTTTGTGTGTTTATGACATAAGTTGACTGACTCTAAAATGGACACTGAGTAGGGGAACATGCAGGTGAAAACCTGGCTTTGCAAAGAAAAGGTGTCTTTTCAGAAAAAAAAAGGGAGAAGAAAAAGAATGATCTGAAATACTGTTTGTTAAATTTCACCACTGTAGGAATGTATGTTACATTTCAAGAATGTAACATATGATTACAAACTTGGGCAAAAGGGCTTCTGCAGGGTTGACCAAGGGAACATGGACATTTAAAATTAAATTCAAAATAATTCCAGAATAAGGGAACTAAAGAGCCATATAGAATTATCAGTTCTTTTGCAGTGATCCTCAGCATGGAAAATGACCAGGAACTTACTATGTGCAAGTATTTGTCTGAACAAGTACTGTAGTTAATTTGTCAGGGAGCGACAAGCATAACGCACAAACTCAACAGCACCCAGAAGCCAGGAAGATACAGATTCAACTGGCTGAGTGCACACGAGTTACTTGTTACTGCACATGGGTAATTTACGTCAGCGGAGTAAGTTCATTAAGGTCTCTTGGAGGAAATATTAAGGCTTAAATGACTTTGACCTGGTTAATGTGGCGTGGTAGCTGATACCAAGGATAAAGAGACCTCAGGAGCACTTTGGGTGGCACCATGTGAGATTGGAAGGGTTTACAGTATCTCCAGACCACACACAGACCAAACAAGAAAGGGAGGGATAGATGGACGACAGAAGGAATGAAACACAGAGTCACATTATGAAATAGCAAAAGCGGAAATGCTAAGATAGACAAATGAGGGGTGGATGAAGAGTTTGTGGAGTTATAAGCACTTTACTGAGACAGACAAAAGTGACTTAAATTGTACTCTGTAAATTTTACAGCATCACATGCAAATTATGAATTATGTCAACCAACTATAGTTTAACTACAAAATTAAATAATACTTTTGTACTATAAAATTGTAGTCCTAAAGTATTCTTATTTAGGCATTGCAGTTTGTTTCCCTGGTGATGATTCTCCATGCCTAAAATCCATGTCACTATTAAGCTGATAGTACTTCCTTTGTGGTTATGATTATACTCATCATCACATCATTGTTTAACACCAGCTGTTAAATGCTGACATTTGGCTGTTACAGTGCTCATTGACCCTCTATCCTTAAATCTAGTCTGCTTTAATCTACATTCTGTCAGCTGCTCCTGTCATCCAGTCTACAGCAAATGATTTACATGTCTCCTAGCCTTTTTGCCTCCACAGTCCTATATGTTCATTGGATATTTCCTTGGTACATTACCTAAGTTGTTAATAAAAACCCACCTAAATCTCCTCAGCTGCATCTGCTACTCCTCGACACACCCCTTGGTTCTAAAAAAGTAAATGCATGAACAAAGCATACAATAATTTTGTATGGTGTGTCCAAACAACAATAAATTCCTTGTTTGTTGTCAACCACCCTGCAAACTATTATTATTAGGATAGCATTACTATCAGTAATAACTGTACCTTCTTTGAGTTAGTCTTCCTCAAAAGTACCAAAAAACTAACAAAACCTCATAATCAGATCTCTACAAATTCTATGCACTAATCTAATATCAGACTACCTATTCTGCCAAAGTAAAATTTTCTTTTCTTCCTTACACGTTATACCTTTGGTTAGGAAATGGATTCAGCATTTTCTTATCATCAACAGCACAATTTGTCAAGATGACCTAAGAAATGATGCATTATATTGTATTTGGTGTATTGAAAATAAAGTAAAGAATTACCTTTGACTCTTAATTTAGTTTTTGGTAAAGCAGTTTTGGTAAAGTTGGCAGCTACAAACCTTGGTTGGCCACATTTTTCTTTGGAAGCTTTTCTTAATCTCACCAGGAAAAAATGTTACAGCTCCCCCACCCCCTAAAAAATCACTTTATTTTTGTGTTTCTTGGTGTTCTTCAAGTGAGTCTCATGTAAATAACATGAATTTATTCTAACCGTAGCAATGTGAATACCCTTTTCCACACAGGATGGCTCAGCATTTCTCTGCATCCATTTATCCCTCCATCATGACCAGTCTCCTGGTACCCATCCCAGAAAAAAAACCCTACACAGTGTTTGACTGCAGGGATGGCATTAATGAGGTGTAAGTCACTGCCTGATTAACTCAGCACATTGTTGAGTATTGTTTCAACTTATTTTCATCCAATGTGAAGACTTTGGTTCACTTTAACCTGTTGAAAAAAAAAGTCCCAGGTCATAAGACTGTTTACAAAGCAAACCTTAGCACTTGATTCTGATTTTTGTTAATATTCAGTTTTTTGTTTTTTTTCCTGGTGGCCGTTGACATTGTCGACTTGTTTAGCACTGTTGGCTCACAACAAGCAGGTTCCTGGTGTGAATCCCAGCAGGAGTCTTTTTCTGTGGAGTTTGCATGTTTTCCCATGCTTGCATGGGTTTTCCCCAGATCTCTTCACAACAGTCTTATATAATGCTATGGTGGTCTATCTGTATGCATCACTGATGCTAAAGTGGGGACAATGACATTTTGTCATTCTTACTATTAAACAATGCTGAGTATTTAGTGTGATGTGATCGGGCGGTGTGGTTACATAAGTAACAACATATATCATAATTCTTCACCACATTGAGCAAAGTAGTGAAATTTTGGAAAAGCAGATGATAAGAAATCAGTATGACAACAAAATAAAGGAACTTCTGCCCCCTCAGGCAGAGTATGAAACTGTTCAGCAGCTCAGTGACACTGTATGGGTTAGGGTTAGGGTTTGCAGTCTTCCAGTCAAGATGTTGAAAGTTGTATGCGACAGAGAGATCTACAGAGGAAGACCACAAGTGATTAAAAACTGAAATTATGACATGTGCAGTTCCTTGTAGGGAAATGACAGTTGCTTTTGCTCTGACTAGTTTATTTAGTTTTTAATTCATTTTACCTTAGCACTTTTGATGTGGATACAAGGATGCAAGAAGCCAGCTGACTGATAATTTAAAAAAGGCAAGAGTTTATATATACAAATAAGACTTAATGACGACCAGCACTATTTCAATGATATCTGACCTCCCCATTTTCTTTCTCTTGCTGCACTGCATGCTCTTAGATAAGCAAGTTCTATGTCTGAAAACAAACAAACAAAACTATAGGAGATGTAGTGGTGGACAGAGAAGTATAAAGTAATAGTTAGTCTAATGAGAATCTGAACATTAAGGCTCTGGTGTATGGTCTTATTTCACAATAGCCTATTTTGATAGATCTTGCCAAATGTTACAGTAACGCTGACATATTTAGACAAACAATATTATATTGTATCAAGGAAATAACACAAATTGGCATACAAATATGGCAACAGATACAGTTTTGTAAATCCTCTGAGGTAGATCATAATGTGTCTTGCGGGATCTTTTTGTAATTCACCGTAAAGTTTTCCAGAACTAACTTGTGTGTGATGAGAAGTGCTGTGTAGCCATGAAGCAGAAAGCAACATTGGCTAAATGGTCCATAAGCATGGCTTGGCCTGGCTCTGCAAGCCCCTCTGGACCCCATATGGTGAATGAGTGTGTGCTACATGCATGGATGCATGGCCTAGCTCCCAGCAGGACTGCTCCCTACTGGATAAAATCTCATAAAACACTGAGAAAAAAAATGCAAACAGATTCACATGAAGGTATTACACACAATCTCACCAGTCAGAAAAAACAAAGAGCCAAAACATTATTTACTCTTCAGAATCATACATTGCATATCAGCCTTAAGCTGTTCCCTGTTGCTTTCTTTCCCTAAATTGTGTGGTAAATGTAAACACATCTATGCATGAAATTGCAGGGTTATGTCCTATCATATAGGCACATATTTTAGTTACACATATATACATTTAGCAACACAAACACAATCCCGACCACCGTGACAGCAATGTAGTCATACCACTATATATTCTACTGTTGAAACAAACTATTGCAGAAACCACACTGCTCTCCCTGATTCTGTGAACTGGTAAATGGCTAGGAATATAATTGCCCGCTTAAACGCCTGAGAAACGGACATCCAGTTCTGCTGAGTTGGTACATTTTGTGTGGCCTCATTGTTGAGACGTGCAGTCATGCAGTGCTTTCAGTTCCACTAAGCATTCATGTAGGGTTAGAGGTGACTCAGAAGAGTAGAGCAGGAGGGGAAAATGTTGTCTAATGGCCAGATATTTCATTGGAACATCAAACACTTTTTGCTTGCCCATGGCAGTAGGATTGTGGTTGATATAAGAGAAGAGTAAAACCACAGAAATCATTTTACACAATTTCCAGTGGTATTAATTAAATGTCTGTAAAATTTTTTGTTCAAGACTTCCCATAGACAGAACACAAAAGCACTTTTCTCAACAAAAGCTCTTCATACCAGTTGGTTTACGGAGGTGAGGGGAAACACTCAACATCATACCTCCCTTTTGTGGGGTATACCCCTTTTACAATTGTTGTTAAAGCTTTATGCCACCCAATGCCAAAGAAAGGTTAAAATGAACATCTAAAAAATAAATGTGTTTGAAGTTACTTCAGGCACAAAATTTTTTTATGCCCTAAAACAATAATATCATATTTCTTTTTAGATATTCCTTCTATTAATTTCTGTTCACAGCCAAGCAATCAGATTTAAATGGCCTGCAGAGCCAAGACAGAAGCAGCATAAATGTAAGGATACAACATTATATCCTTGTGAACAAACATGCACAGATGCCACTGTCAGTCATATTTTCTGGTTGATGTGCTTAGCATGGCCAAAGTGAACAAACAAAAGACTCTTCTATGGGAATGCAGCGTAATGAGAGGCAGTTTGATCGTAAATAGATTGCCCTGCAGTTTTCCATTTTACTGCAAGACAAAAGGGACAAGCCATTAAATTCAGGTCATCTGGGGCTTTTACGCAGGTTGAAGAGCTGTGTGACATTTACAGAGAACTCAGTCATCAGTGGTTTGGGAAGAGGGATTTTGAAGAAAAGAGGTTTTGTGGCAGAACAAACTGGATAACATTTAAAGCTGCTTGTAAGGTAATCAATGTTCATATAATTTATTAATGAAGATGTGCAGCTCTTTTTTTCCCAGTAGCTTTTTCCACATAATTCAATTTCTTTTTTTATTTTAAATAAGTGGAACCAACTTCTTGAAACAGCACATTATTATGATAGAGGGGTTGTAATGTCCGAATGATCCCAGAAGCTATGTTGCCGGGGACAAAGGCCCCTTGTTGGGTCTCCTAAGATAAACTGGTTCTGGGGAATAGGCCAGACTCATAGTAATTCAGTCAGACTTGTATGCAGAAGCTACAGCAAAGAGCACAGTGCCTCTTGCTTGAGCACGAGCAACTGGGTCCTGTCATGTATTGGTTTGAAGTTACGCACTGACGCAATGACATAAGGATTGTTCCAGAAAGCGCCACTGTGGCGGCAAGTTATGAGGCTGCCGTGTTAAGAATAAAAGCGACTAAA
>JAOWBL010005654.1:0-10048 GCA_028564865.1 Zenarchopterus dispar
TTTCTTTCTTTCTTTCTTTCTTTCTTTCTTTCTTTCTTTCTTTCTTTCTTTCTTTCTTTCTTTCTTTCTTTCATTCTTCCTTCCATCCTTCCTTCCTTTTTTGCAAATTGTTACTTATATTGGTAACAATTTGGGAAATCCAAGCAGTACTCCATTTACACTCTTGCAAATGATGTCACCATCATCCCACCTATAATCTTGTCCTTATTAGTCACTAATGAGGCGCTGCCAGTGTGTCACAGCACCTTTAAGAAAGAACACCTTGTGCTTTTCTCAGAGGAGCCACCATCTTACACAACACAGCAGTTTTTTTTCGCAGGCTTCTAAATCTTTATGACTTAAGCTCTGAGACCTGAGAAAATGTTATCTCCAAACTCAGGTGTATTAAGGTTCCTAAACCTTTGCATGGTGCTCCTTTCCAATTTTTTCACCATAAAGAAGCTAAACTGGAAAAAAAAAATACTCCAGTCTTCTTTAAAATCCTGAAAAGAATATCCAGCCACTTTAATCTTTTTTCTACTTCAAGTCCCACTCTTAAGTCTGAGTAACACAATGTATTCAGAACACACTCACTGTTGTTAATAGTTTTCAAAAGCAGCGATGGCCAGCGACATATGACAGGGGAGGTAGTACTGCCAGTATTACTTGAACTAGCTTGAAGGGGACAAAACGAGCACCCTAAAGAAATGTTCAAGGGGTTTCTGTTTTTGAAATAATCCTGATGAGTAACATGATTTTAAATATGCTTTCATCTCTCTGGGGTTTCACACATTTCTTTCCCATAACAGTATAATCTTACCTTCAATCTTTTTCTTATCACTTTTAGTACTTTTTATGTTCACTTTTTTACACAGAAAATTAGGCGATGACACCTCTCAGCCTCAAGAAAAACATAAAATAGCCACTCACTGGACACACTCACTTTGATATCTGCCATGACAATCAAAATATTCACTAATGAATGTTCAGTGCAGCCACCCCAAGAAAAGAAACTAAGAGAGATACATGACAAAATAAAGGTACGAATGGTGTATCTCTACCAACAAAATAAATTAAATCACACACACAATAATAATAATAATAATAATAATAATAATAATAATAGAGTTTCACCAAAACACCAATGATAATTCTTTGTCACTGTTACTGAAACAGAACTGAATTTAAAACTTTAGGACAATGAAGAACCACATTGATCATCAAGAAATCCACTGATAACAAATCTATGCAATGTCAAATGACAAACAATAAGACAATAAAGGAACATTGGTTCAATATGTTCCACCTCTGACATTGCAATTTTAAGACTATTTACTGTTTATATACTGTACACTACAATTCAGAAAACAAACTATAAGTGTAGTTAGATTGTAGGTCCAAATAAATGGATCACATATTAATAGGTCTGAACAAGTTTTTTACTTGCTTCATAAAAATGTGACGCTGTGGTAAGTTTTTATAGCTAAAGCAAGTAGTTAGCTAACACATTAAGAATATTATATTGACTCTTATAGAGGGATCTTAAAAACTCTGGTGTCCCTAGAGTCTCAGTTCTGTCACATTTGAGTTAAGCCATTTATAGGAATAAAATATAATACTGCTAACTTTGTTTTAATTTATGTGGAAATCACATGACTATTTGTACTCTGTGCTCCTCAAATCAAGTCCATTCAATTCAATTTATCCATCTTCTATACCGGCTGGATCCAATTACTGGGTCACGGGGTTCTGCTGGAGCCAATCACAGCCCATTGGAAGCGAGAGGCAGGGGTATACCCTGGACAGGTCACCAGTCCATCGCAGGGTCACATACATAGACAAACAACCATTCATACACACACCTACGGGCAATTTAGAGTTCTCAGTCAACCTTATATACATGTTTTTGGACAGTGGGAGGAAACCGGAGTACCCGGAGAAAACCCACTCAAGCACAGGGAGAACATACAAACTCCACACAGAAACACTCCTGCTGGGAGTTGAACCCAGAACCTTCTTGCTGTGAGGCAACAGTGCTAACCACTAAGACGCCCTGCTGCCACAACTCAGTTCAATTCAGTTCAATTCAATTCAATTCAAGTCAGATCAGTCAGATCAACTAAACTACCAAACTTTGATTTGAGTGGAAGATCTTATATGTACCTTCTAAATATTTTCCCCTTCCTAATTTCACATTGGTTTTCAGTATTTTATTATCTTATTACTCTCATTTATGGTTTTATATTTTACAACAGTTTGTTTTTGTAAATGTGATTATTAATAAATTTACAGTGGTATTTGACATATTCAAACTCGTAGTCAAATTTCATTGACAAAAATCATGGGCCCTTGGGATGCCATGTTATTCTCTCTTTCACAAATGACTGTTTTGCCAAGATATGTTTGTGGTAAGTTAAAGCTGACCTGTGACTGGCTGATGCTCGTTTGTCTCTTAAAATCCCCCTTTGACTGACTGAAACTGTCTTGCCTAAAGGGACCAAAGCCCTCATCTGGCTGGTCAAAGCTGCTCTCGCTGTAGAGCCTTTGTCGCATTTCACTTGAACGTTTCCCAGAAGCACTCCTGGTTGGGTATCTCTGACCAGTCTTGTACCAGCCAGTCTCTTTAAACACAAACCAAATGTTCCCAGACCAGAGGACAACGTTAACAAAACCAAAAACCTGCAGGATGAGAAAGCAGAGGGGACAAGTGTAAGTGGGTTATTTTATCCCGACTGCGTGTCACTTATTTCCAGGATACCTACAGCAGATGTGTTGAGACGAGACCAGAGAGGCTCCTGCGTGGCTGCACAAGTGTTTTCCTGAGCTCTGCAGGCCGAGATGAGAAGAAGCACCAGTGTTGGGTTTGTGGCAGTCTTGATATCCGAAAGAGTTTTGGTCCAATAACAACTGCTGACCAGCCACAGGAGGGAGAAGATGAGAGTAACAACAAAATCCTGCTCAGAACAGAGAAAGACATAAATGGAGAAGATAATATTTGTTTCCCACTATATATTCCATGTGTATGTTTAAGTATGCATATATATATTTTTAGAGCAGAGAAAAGTAAATGAGATGTTCACGTTTTTATTTCAGAGAATATAAACAACAAGTTAAGAAGCAGAAAATCCCCAGTAAAATAAAAAAGCAATCTTCATAAGAATGGTTTATGGTGCAATTAGATATTTTTGGGAGAAAGAAACAGAGAACAGGACTGGGCTCAAAGAGACAGGGGAAACTGAGTAAGGCAAAGTAATTCAGTTAATCTGTCATCAGTGTTAATACATATCAGGCGCTTTAGCATTTAGAAATGTAAAATTCAATGTAGGGGATTATTTAGATGCTATGTTGGATAGTGTTAGAGTGGAATATACACAAATACTTCTGATTTCAAGCAGACACACAGTTCAGATCCAATGTCATCACAGCAACAGCAGCCTCCTCAGCATTTACTCTTAAGAAATATTATTAATTGCTCCTCACAATAGCGCTATGAAATGTAAGGCAATGGGTGATTTTTGAATTTAAAAAAGCCACCAACCACAAGTGGGCCTCTGTTGTTCTTCAGGTACTTGTTCTGGTAGAAGACGTAAACGATCGTTGCCAGGAGCGAGTAAAGAAAAGCAAAGACGCCAACAGTCAGAAAAAACTGAGCAGCTGGGGAAAAATCCCCATCGAGGAAAATGACCTCGTCTCTCTTTGCCTCACACAAGGGAGCCTTGAAGTGCACTTGTTGTAACCTGCATGACAGAAAGAGAAGGTTCACGGTGGTAGGAAAGAAAATGCTCTTCAAACTGATATATGCTGTGATTTTCTCCAGAAGAAAAGCACGACATTTTAACCACCCACGTTTCACTCGTACTGAGGAGCTTACCCATGGTGCCAAGCAAAGAGAAAGGTTTGAGAGAACCATCACCTTTTGATTCTTTATGGGAAATAATACTCCATGTTTTCTCAGGACAAAAAGAGGGGGAACAAATCAAAGGTTGAGAGGCTATTCCTCATTCTGTTTGACAATTTAAAAAAGTGGAATACAGATAAAAAACAAATGTCTAAGATCCAATTTTGTTCAAAATTCACTCCTTAAAAATGTGGTTACAACTTAATTATGTGCAAAATACAAAAATCTCCTCATAACCATTACTCTTACTGATTTAAAACAAACCTTTTTGTTCTCTGTTGTAATGTGCTCAGGCAGGCATCAGCTAATATAAATACAAAGTATCAGTTAAACTTAAACTAATAGATTATAAGAAATGCTCTCATTTGGAAAGTCTGGAGTAAATTTTCCAGTTGAGCTTCATGTGTCAAATAGTGAAAAAGCTTTAAAACTAGCTAACATCTCCAGTTTTACTTCACTGACTTGCAGCAGAAAACAGCCTGTGATTTCTCCCAAACGGCTGAATTAAGCCAAAGACATGGATACAGGCCGATGCATGTCAATCATTCCAGGACTGTGTGTGTGTGTGTGTGTGTGTGTGTGTGTGTGTGTGTGTGTGTGTGTGTGTGTGTGTGTGTGTGTGAGTGCACAAACACTCTAGCAGTACTAGGACTGTAACAAATCCACCCCACGCTGGTCATCTAGCTGTGACAGGGTCAACATAGTCATATTGTCCACACAGAAGGCATATTTCAACAAGCTTCAAAAGTTTGTGACACTGCTGAGGGATTGCAAAACAGCTCTGAGTCTGAAAATGTGGTGAGAAGCCTTATGGAGGAGAAAAAACTCTTTACTGACCACCTCAGAGTTAGCTTGTGTTTCAGTTCGGCACAAAATGTCTTGCACAAATGTAGTTTTCTGTTATGTGCATAAAGCAATGTGAAAACAAATCATTCTTAAGTAATCTCTATGGGAGGAGCATGAATTTTGTTTCTTTCAATGTCACTTGTAATATAATCTGTAGCTTAAGTAGACCATACTTAGAGCATACTGTGATCATTTTTAATTGATCAATTGATTAATTATCCTTTAATGGGTTGAAATGTGGGGGGCAGGTGTTTGTCTCCACGGGTAGGGCATGAGCTTATGATAAATAAATAATTTTTAAAAAATGAATTCAAACAATAACAGATGGAGCTGTTTTACATTTTTTTTCCAAGACAATTTTTACTTTCATATTAATCACATGTCCCTGCCAATTTCTTTCTTTCTTTTCCATCAACAGAAACACATTTTTGTTGCTTTTATATTATTAGTGTAGTAGAGCTGGATTTCAGCATCAAAGCAAGCTCCAACGCGAGAACAACAGGCACCACCTGGAGTGACAAGTTGACAGAAAAGACTTCAAGTACATTTATATCAAACGATGAAGGGAAACATTAAAGACCGGGGGATATTAAAGTGGGTCGGCATCCTTCTCAGTTGTCCAGCAGCCTGATTTCAAACTGGGTGAGCTTCAGGGGAAAACAGCTCCTCCGTTCTAATCCTGACAACCTGATGGATTAGAGCTGGGTAATGTATAAACACTCTTCTGTCCCCCCTTTGAAAACTGAGGAACGACTACTTTAGACATGATTGGTTTGGGGAATTTTTGATGATGCATCTGGTTTGCATTCATCTATGAGATCAAAGGTGCATAGGAAATCCTTTTCACTGTCCCATTTTTGTGTCAAGTGTTTGAAGAAGAAGAGGAAAACTTACTGTACCTGAACGGATAGCCAAAATCAATTTTGATGCTAAGGTTGCTCTGCCTCCTGTCTGCACATTCCACCTTAACCTGGAGATGACCATTGTATCCTCCACATGTTGCAAATGCACAAATGGCAAAAATCTATGGAAAGAAGAAAGCCATTAAAATGTAGTTTATAAAATCAGTGTGTGAGGAGAGAGCCCATCAATAATCTACATGAATGATTATGAAGGTTTATAATAGGTTTGAAAACAAAACCTGAATAATTAAACGGTAGGAAGAAAACTAGCAGAGCTCCGTACTGTGAGCTGGAGGGAGGCCACAGCAGTGCAGCAAGATTCAATTTGTATATGCAAGACATATTTGTGGAGTTGATTACTGTTTTATGTTTAAATGTTCTTCACTCTCAACATAAATTTAAAAAATTAAAGCTTTCTTTGTGTCAGCATATTAGAACTTCCAAAAAGATATTTTTTAACTAAGGAAATGATCAGAAACATTTTGACCCAACTCAGGAATCTGTTATTATTCTTATAATGTTATTTATGATACAGTACAAACAAAGAAGGAGCAGAATTTCTTTCATTCAAAATGCAGAACTAAAAAAGAGTGAGAAAAAAAGAGTAAGAGAAAGAAAACTTACCGGAGCAAATATAACCATACACATTTAAAGATGAGAGAGCCCAACTCCACAGAGTGACAGCAGCTGTAGTAATCAGGTTGAGATGTAACTGATGGAGACAGGGAACCAGAGCGACTGCTTGAGCAGAGGGGAGGGCTGACAGGAGGCGCCTTCCCCGAGGAGGAGTCTGATATTCTATTTAACTCTATATTCAGTCACAAACCTTCCAGTAATTTACTTAGAAACACTCAGTTAAACTGTAAATACCAAAAGCAAGTGAAGGTTTACACTTACTGTATGCATATGATATTGAAAGGAAAATATGATGTCTTCTTTGTTTACATTTTTATTTGGTGGAAGATTAAGTTCCAAAATAGAGTCACATGACTTAAATGAAACAAATGAAATATCTAGGTCCAAGTTATCATCACATTAATTATTCGTGTACTATCTGAACTCATTCTGGTTGCTGCACTCAGTTTATGTTAAGGTTTAAAAAAAACATCATGGGATGCTTCTCAAGCACCATGGATGATGGTTGCTTCAGTTTTTGATGCAAGCTGAAAATGTTGAACAATAAAGAAAATAACTGCTCACAAATAGAAATGATTAGAGGTTATTATGCATTTGAATTGTCCTTATCAAAACTCTTTAAGGTACATTTTGTTAATTTAATGGAATTCAACACTTCTACTGTCTGCAGCCATTGAAGGAGGTTAAAGTCACGTGTATAAAAAAAAAGTCTGCTGCTGACCTCTTTTGGTAAAAGATCTGTATTACAGATTTCTTTTGAAATTGCAGAGACGTTTAATTACAAAGACCTGGCTGACTCATTTGTGACATCTCGTGGGAACAGTCACCTAAACTTTGAATAGGTTGAAGATCCAGTCGTGGATGAAAAGAAATGGAGATGATGGAGGATGACGGACACCTGGGTGTTCTAGCAGACAAATGGCTGGACTGTAATTGAAAAACCGAGGGTGTCTTCAAACGAGACAGAGCAGCCTGAGCTTCCTGAAGCAGTTCAGGTCCTTCGGTGTTTTCAGCAAGACGATGCATGCCCTCTTCAAGCCTTTGGTTTTATTTGCAGCCATCTGTTGGGGAAGCATCAACACAAGCAGGGACTCCTGATAAAGTGAACAAGAAAAAAAAAAAAAACCCTGCTCTGGAGCTGACTGTGCTAAGGACAATTCAACATAGTCAGATGAAAATAACAGCAAGCATAACAAAGTCTCAGCAAGAATAATGATAAAACAATAGTCTTGATGGTGAAATAAAACAACACTCATTGTTGACAGTCAACAATCAATGAACATAAGAAAATATGCCAGTGGATTACTGGTTGCTACAGTGTAAGGAAGAGAAAGGATGCAAAACATGACATTTCAGATTTCTGTATTCAAAAACTGCTCAAAAAAACCCTTTGTGAAAGTGACGGATACCCTGTGTGGTAAAAGTAAGGACAGATGACCTGGGGAGTATTTTAATATCTGTTTTGTTGAAGCCAGAGGCTGACAAGAACCTTACATTCATATAAAAATAGAGACTGATGTGGCAAGACTTGATGAGAAGAGACATCAAACCCCCTCTGTGATAAAGTGTACAAAGAAATAACCACATACAGAAATAAATACATAACAAATACATAAATAAGCTTGTGATTCTTCTTCACAAGAAAATGCTGCAAAAACTTCATTAGGTTAATTTTCAAATATAAAAGAACAGCCTAGGTTTTGTTGATGAAAGTTTGATTGTTTTTTCTTTTTTGGATTTGCTGGTGGAACTGTGGACACAAATTACTTGTTGTAGATTTTATTTTGCAGGATTCAAGCATTGCATTAGGATACATTTGCATGAAATTGAAAATGAATTCATGTGCAGAATAATTATTACTGTGATAGAAATATTACAGCTGTATTTTGCTGGCTCAAAAATAACCATGTTAATGTGCCACAAGTGCTTTGATCATGCACATGTTCAAACTGGAACTAATTGTAACTGGCTCGTATGCATGTGTGTGTGTTTGAGTGTGTGTGTGTGTGTGTGTGTGTGTGTGTGTGTGCCTGGTCTGAAGAATTATCTCAGTTGGTGGTATGTGCTCACTTGGTTGCCATTTAAATCCAAGCTTTACCAGATGTACATAGCGTGAGATATCGTGGCAGTATGTTGGACTGTAGCCGACGAGGGCAAGTAAGGTGTGCAAAATATACGAGATGCAACAACAGCTATTAAACCACAGTTTTCCTGAAAACAATGAAAATGCTAAAATGCCGTGCAACAGAAATATACAAGGGCATAAAAATCAAATACGCCTACCATGAAACTTTTAAAATTCCAGACAGTTGCTCTCCTTCATTGTTCTGGTTCACCTGCCTGGCAGCAATTTACTGAGTTAATTGGAAAACTCTGCTAATGATAACTTCCTGCAGTAAAGAGTGAAGATGCTGTCATGCTTGAAGGAGCAGTCAAACACTCTGTTGCCCATAGCAACCGCTGCTGACGACTCTGTGGCAGTTTCTGAGCGCCATCCAGCCTTTTGCCGGGTATGTGTCCAAGATAACACTGGCAAACATATTTTATTTACATCCAAATACCCTTGTTGGATTAAAATTTAAAGATAAGATTCTGACTTTATGGATAGGCTCAGACCTAAGACCAAAGACTTGTTTGAAAAAATAATCTTGTAAAACCCCCAGACTAGAATAATTTAAAGGCCTAAACCCTGCACTTTAGCTTTTATATCAGCTTCGACTGACTGGCCTCATGTCTAAAAATACTTTTAAATAATATAGTATTTCGACAGCCTTTCAACATATTTTGGGTATTTCCACACATATGAAGTCTTAACAGGCTGACAGTTTCACTTTTTTTGTCATTTTAAAATCAAAATGCATTTCTGGGAAATAAGTCATCTTGTCACTTGTCAATGTAAAGACAATATATAATTAGTTTGAAGCGTAGGTGTAAGAAGGGAAAAGTGGATGTGTCATTTCTGTTGTCTTAAAATGGAAAGTATTCAATATTCACTAATATTCACTTTAACATCGTTTGTTTATTTCTTTATTTGCGCACAGTGACAGCTTCTTGATAACATGCTAATATATATTTATAAGAAATTTGATAAATTGCTCAGTGTTTTTCTCTGTATGTGTATGTGTGTTTTTTTAAAATACAGCTTGTGTTTTTCAATGGAGTACATCAAATCATGAGTCTTGCTGAGAGATTTCGAGAAACTGCTTTCCAAACAAAGTGAAAGGATAAACTAACATCTGTTATGACAAGTTAAATGATATCCGGTGGGGAAAAAAAATCATTTTACCTTTCAGCTGTCTGCCATTAATATGTTGTCAGTGCAACAGATTGTTGACGGCCAGTCATGCAGATGATTTCCTATTCACGCAGAGGGTTTTGGGTAAAATGTCTCAGCATAGATCGCCACAAATGAGTCAACTCACCATGATCCTTCTCAGCATATGTTATTGTACCAATGACCAGCTGTCTTCAGCTATTACAGTAATGAGGGAAAAGCCCCCATAGACATGTTACAGGATGTGTGACAAACAATAGTACTGTTAAACTGTTTCGTTAGCCCTTCTTTGGAAACCTAGGATGTATACTTTGTATAAATACTCACAAATATAAGCATGTAGATTAAGCCAGTCACCTAAAAAAAGTTATTTATTCATGAAAATATTTTTATTCTAACCACTAAGCCACCATGCCAGCCTTTTTATGTACACACACACACACACACACACACACACACACACACACACATATATATATATATATATATACACATATATATGTATATATATGT
>JAOWBL010005655.1:0-10048 GCA_028564865.1 Zenarchopterus dispar
TTAGTAGGTAAAGTGTAATGTTGACTAGGCCTAGGCCCCGGGGAATATAGGCCCCGGGGAATATAGGGGTGCTCTCGAAAGTTTGATATTGAAATAAAAGTCTTGATAATATTATTGTTCATATTTTGTTTAAGCTTCTTTGTTTGATTTTAAATTTTTCATAGTCACCATCTATCCTTCTTAACCTGTGAACATTTTTTAAAATCTGATATTTTTGTAATAATACGTTAATCAGTGTAATGTCGTTCAAAACTAAAGTACTTTACACCTTCCTAAATAAAATTTTCTCATATACCCTTGTCTTCACTATAAAAGATCATTTTATCTTAGAAAATATAACAGCTTAATTCAAAATAAAATCTATGTATGTTACAATCTATATAGACAGAAAGATGCTTGTAATGGTTTCTGGATCCCAACTATGATTTACTTTTCATTTGTTTCCTTGCCTTTTTTCTTTAACACCATTTTCTTTTCTTTTTTTTACTTTGTGGAGTAAAACAGTTCGTAGACATTCTCTCTCAAACTATGTTCAATTTAGATTCATTTCATGGCCATAACCTTGTATCAATCCTTTTTGTTTAACTGATGCCTCTTCTGAAACCTAACTAATCCATTGATAGAAGACAACAAGCTGTTCAGTCAGAGGCAGAGAAGAACTGGTTACACATTTTACATCATTTTAGGAAAAAACACAGTCATGTAATTACTGTCAGTCAAGTGGAGCCATCAGTGCAGTTGAGAATAATTCAAACTTAAATCTACTGGTCTCTGCAGATGTCAGGAGATTTGCAGGCAGTAAATCAAAATAAAAGTTAATATGATAAAGGTTAAAAGCTTATTTCTGCTTGACTAGGTGACTGATGTACAGCTTTACAGGTGGCTTCAAATCTCAAAGATTTAAAAAACATTTAAGCTAGTCTGACATGTTGAAATGAGCAAAATTAGTTGACATCATAAATTTTGAGTGAAGTTGTATTCTGAAAAAAAAAACCAAAACCTAACATTTTAGGTTAGCGTGAACCCCTGAGCTTTTAGAGACAAAAGAGCTCTGTTGGAGGTCTTTAACGCTTCTGAAGGTCTATGAGGTTTTTTCTTTCTTATGTGACCTCACAATCTGATACATTTTCTGTTTAAGTAGATTTTCCATCTAACAGGTTTGTTTTTTGTTGCAATGTGTTGTGCCTTCCTATCACCATGACAACAACCAGAAACCAAGAAGGACCTCAACACGCAAACCCTCCAGACCATGTCCTTGCTGCAGCGACGACCTGGTAAAAGATGAGATTGTCATGTTTTGGACAAAGTCATTTATGTCCCAATGTGCTCACAGAGTAATCACTAATAATTACAAAAACAGTCATCTTTATAAACACAAACACAATCCAGACTGCACTGAAGCAGTGAAGGTTTGAGGACACTTCAGTGCTAAATTCAAGTAGGCCAGCTGTACAGGATAAAAGAGTAAAGTCCGAAATACAACATCAGTTTTTCAATTGCCTGATTTCTTGTGTCCAATTGAACATTTTTAAGAGCAAATCCATAAAATCAGACTCTGTGACAGTTTTTATAGCACAAAGTAGTCAAGGTGCAGGTGCAAGTATCTAAAACTTGCTATTTTGGACTGTCAATATGTAAACAATTTTTGTAACTCTGAACTACTTTTCATTGTTAATAAATGTCACACGCTATTAATTTACAGCCAAAGCGAACTCGGACACCTGCAAACGTTTCCAGGAAGAGAAAACGTGCAGAGAAGTCCTGTTCCTCTACACCTCCTGCTCAGCTGCTCTGCGCTGTGGCTTCCTCTCCCCAGTCGTCAACTGCTGATGTTGGACTTTCTTTGCCAAAGCCTTCTTCAGCTATCCGACCTGAAGACCTCCCAGAAGTGTCTCAGGTGTCCTTGAACCTCCAGCCCTCCAGTGCTCCTCTGCAGGACCAAAGTCCTCTTACAATCCACAACTTCTCAGTAGAGGAGTACCAGAGGATTCATGCTGAGGTGGTTCAGGACATGCAAAGGTGGGTTTCTATTAACAGTGAGAACTTTTTCATTTCAGTTGTTCACATTTTTAATCAGGGACTTCTGTGATGTGATTTCTGTTTATTTGGCTTTACAGGTACAAGAACGGCAACGCCCGTCCTTGCACCTAGAAGCTCAGCCGGAGCATCAAGAAGACGCTGTGGGAAAAAATGAATAAACCCACTTTAATATCGTCAGTTAGCGAGGGTGGGCGTGTCCAAATAGACATGTCTTACGGGAGTGGAGAACGTCCTCCCGATTATGACCTGGACACAGCAGGGGAGCCGAAGCCAACGAAAAGAAGAGTCAAAAAACGCAATTAACATAAAATTGACATTGCTTGTAAATAAGAAGTGTAAATAGTTGTTCTGACATTGTAACTTTTTATATGCAATGTATTTATTATTTAACTTTGCACATTTGAGGAAACTCCACCTTGCAATTTTTAACATCAGCTATGAATAAACAATTTCACTATTACCATCCAGTTACAAACTTCCACCTCCTGCAGCATTAACATCAGCTGCAGACAAACCTCCACCTCCATCTCTTGCAGTATTAACATCAGCTGCAGACAAGTCTCAACTTCGCTCTCCATCTCTTGCAGCATTACCATCAGCTGCAGACAAACATCCACCTCCATCTCCATCTCTTGCAGTATTAGCATCAGCTGCAGACAAATCTCAACTTCGCTCTCCATCTCTTGCAGCATTACCATCAGCTGCAGACAAACATCCACCTCCATCTCCATCTCTTGCAGTATTAGCATCAGCTGCAGACAAATCTCAACTTCGCTCTCCATCTCCTGCAGCATTACCACCAGCAGTAGACAAACCTCCACCTAATTCTCCATCTCTGTAACCATCAGCTACAGAAAAAGCTTGACCTCCTGCAGTATAAACATCAGCTGCAGATAAACCTCCACCTCTATCTCCTGCAGTATTACCATCAGCTGCAGACAAATGTCCACCTCAATCTCCATCTCCTGCAGCATTACCATCAGCTGCAAATAAACCTCCATCTCTTGCAGCATTACCATCAGCTGTAGACAAACCTCCACCTTCATCTCCTGCAGTATTACCATTAGCTGCAGACAAACCTCCATCTTCTGCAGTAATAACATTAGCTGCAGACAAACCTCCACCTCAATTTCCTGCAGTATTAACATCAGCTGCAGACAAATGTCCACCTCTACCTCTATCTCCTGCAGTATTAACATCAGCTGCTGACAAACCTCCACCTCAATCTTCAGCAGTATTTACATCAGCTGCAGGGAAATATCAACATCCATCTCCAGCAATATTACCATGAGCTGCAGAGAAAAGTTTGTTTTTTCAGTATGTTTATTGTTGGTTAATAGCTGAAACCTTCACACATAAAACCTTCCACTCCGAAGCATGTGATGAGATCATCTGACATGTCTTTCACAGCCCACACCTGTCCCGTCCATCTGCAAGTTTCCAGTGTTTGAGATAAATGTGTTGGTTCAAAGAAAACTTGGTAAGCTTGACATTAATCTAGACATTTTGAAATGTCAAAATCTTCCATTTCACCCTCTCTTCCATCATCCTTTATTCATCTTAAATCTCTAACATTACAGCAGCAAAGAAAACTAGGCCTTTACTCACAGCTTTTAACATCAATTATTTGTTTTTATTATTAGCCTTCAAACAGATGTAGCTCCAACTAATAACATTTAAAATACACCTCATATAAGCTGCATTCCAGATTTCTCCGTATGTTTATTAACTTTTACCTAAAAACATTCTTGTAAAAGCTATCCAGCTCCCCTCTACTCATTTTTATTACCCGAGTGTTGAAAACGTCTTCAACCCTTACCTCCTGTATCACTTTATAGGAGCCTGTAGCACCTCCACCTCCTGAATCAAAATTAGCTTCAACTTCCACCTGCTTATTGTGGAAGGCAGATGCAAGGACCTCCACCCACAGCCTGTTTTTGGATGCCTGCATAAACCTCCTTTTGTTCCTGTTTGTGAAGGAATAGTGTTAAATGAGAAATTTACTGAATTTTAACATCACTTTGTGTTACTGACCTCCTTCACTGAAGAATTTACTTCAGTCTGAAGATGAAACTTTGAAATATGCCTCAATTTACCTCTAAAATCCTTCACCTTCCTCTTTTCAATTATCCACATATTCAACATGTGCTTCTGGCATTTATTATGCAGTCCTACAACTGCAGTTACTAATTATTTGTCTCTTCATCCAGAAATCATCCAGCTTTAGATTTCTAAATCAAGAGGATGCACCCCAGGATGTGTTTTTACTTCAAGCTAAAGGTTTCTTTGTAAAACCTTCCTTGTGCAGTTGTAAGTCAGAAGATCATGTTTTCTCTTAAACTTCGCATGTGATGGATTTGAATCAGGGTTTTAAAAAAGAACTATTTTTTTGCCCCTTTTTTTTTAGACCTTTACAATCTTTACTGGACCTTCATTGTAGAAAGCCAGTCCTCTGACAGTCCACAAGGACTCAACATAAGAGGCCTACTAAGTCAAGAATAGTATGAATAACGGTGCACAGACAGTCACCTACATAACAAAAAAAAAAAAAATCCTACAAACAAACCTCTAAACATCAAAATGCATTCTTCATCAGCTGATGTCATTTAATCTCCTGGCTGGAGTCTCTGAAGTCATCTATGGCTTCAGTCTTCTTAATGAAGCATCCCAAGACAAGTCACCTAAATTCAATGTTCAAGTAAGTCAGCCTTCATCACAAACTCCCATCAGCCCATGCAACCTGATGTTTTATAAATGCAATATGTCATTCACAGCCATCAAACAATTACCTGGTCTCTAAGCATTCAGTACTCACCTCACTCATCTCTGATTAGACTGGAGGCTGAGTGACCATCGACATGTGTTGAGTCCATCACAGGACCCAATCCAAACCGCTGCTATAAACCTCCACTGTCCAGAGAAAGAGACAAACTTCAGATGCAGTATCTGATGTCCTCTACCTTGTTTCCTTCAGGTAATTACATAAGGTAATTAACCTACAATATCAATTCTTGATCAAATGAAGACGTTGGAGGTCAATCTCCTGCCAGCAGCTGACACAAGGCATCTATGACTTCTACCCTCTACATGAGGAATTTATCATCCAACTGTGGTCTTGAACAAATGTCAAAATACTGCACAAAATGCAGCCACAAGTTTAATCTAAATCTCATCAAAATATATTTGAGGAAATGTTTTCATGGACTGAAAGACCACAGGAGGTTTTTGGTAAAACAGGAGAGGATGTAAAGGATTGAGTCAGATGAAGTCTCAGAATATCCACTCAACACTAATGGAGCTGGAGTTACTTAAAAATATAGATCCAAATTGTAATCCTAATTTTAAAAAAGTTGAACCAGTATGCTATTTCTTAGAGTGCAGAGCACCAGGAGAAAAGTATAAAAACTGACGTATGTTGCCACAACAACTGGACAAAACATTCAACATATATGTCTGAATGTTGAATGTTTTGTCCAGTTTTTAAAATACCAACTTTCTGGGTTTGAACCATGAAACTGACTTAATATTATAATTGTAGTTTTTGGCTATGATATTTATAAATCAGGTACGGTAAACCAAACACAAGAGCTGTAGCAGATGCAGCAGAGTCCCCAACACAGAGCTTTTGCTGTTTTATGAATTAAGCTGTCTTTGTCTCTCTCAGCCTTTAACGTTTGGAATAAAGTTCTGAAGTTTTGTATAACTGACTCATTTATATCTTTTTTTTTTTTTGATAATAAGATGAGAAGTACCTGATCAAGGCTTTCAGCCGTCTTTATCAGCCTGTTGAAAAAACTTTCTTCTACATCTTTAACTAGATCATGTGTGAATTCATTATCAATATCATTGACATGTGGCCCAATATTAAAAAAAAATAAAAATCATATATTATGCTTTCTTCTTGGATCAGTGAAACAGTTATATTAGCTTTGTTCTAAGTCACATTTATTAGCTTTGAAACTACTAAGTAAAAAGCTTGACATGTAATTTCTGGGGTATTCTGAATTCTGATGCAATAAAGGAAAGGGGCGGAGTCAGTCCCAGAACATTTTTTTTAATGATGTCATTTTCTGCCTTTCTCTCAGTGACATCAGAAAGTGATGTCATCAGTATTCTCTGTTGCATTTAGACTCTTCCTACTTTGAGTTTTCCGTTGGATTTGATTACTGCTAATAACACCGTGGCTTAGTGGTTAGCACTGTTGCCTCACAGCAAGTTTAACTCCCGGCAGGAGTCTTTCTACGTGGAGTTTGCCCCGTACTTGTGTGGGTTTTTTTCTGACGACTCTGGTTTCCTCCCACAGTTCAAAAACATGTATGTTAGGTTGATTGAGAACTCTAAATTGTCCGTGAGTGTGAATGTGCATGGTTGTTCCTCTGTATATGTGGTCCTGAGATGGACTGGCGACCTGTCCAGCATGTACCCCTGCCTCTTGCCTCCAATGGGCTGGGATTGGCTCCAGCAGACCCCCGTGACCCAGTAATTTCATTCAGCGGGTATCAAAATGGATGGATGGATATTGCTAATAAATAGAGGATGCTTAAATTGATAATTATTAACTATTATACAGCATGATTTATCAAATATTTTATGAGGCAAGTGAGATATCTTGCACTTTGATGTTTTCTTCTTTGTCTCTTTTTGACCAAAAGGCTCTTCACACAGATTCCAGAAATCAATGACAACCTGTCTTTTTAGATTTTGTCTAGTCGGTCATCATCAAACCAAACATGAAGTTTGGCATTACTGTAAATCATATTCCCATTACTTGTCTGTACATAATTACTTTAAAAATATCATTGCAGGCTGAAAGCAGAGAAAATTTGTTTTTCTTTGGTAGAAGGTTCTCAAATGTTTAATTGTTCACAGTGACAAAAAAAAAAAAAAAAAAAATCATCCTCTACAGCAGTTAAGGGATTATATATAAACACTTAAGTCAGGAGAAGAGGAGAGAAGATGAATAAGATGAACATGAACAGAAAGATGGGAGCAAGATTGTTAGTGGGAGGAGTGAAGCCGGGGAACACGAAGGCTGACTGCTGAAAACACGGACTGCATTAATCACTTCGAAAACTGTTTGAAGTGCAGAAGTGAAAATATTCCAGAGCTAACATGCTAATTCAGTCAACACAGACAGTTTATTTAAAAAACACTCAGCGAGGCATTTTTGTTTCCTCCAATTTTTAGTTGCATTTCAATTTTGCCTTTTCTTAAGGACCAGAGAAACTATCAAATTTGTTTTATTTTTCTTTCTCAATAATATAATTCAGTTATGTTTTGTAAAAAGAAGCTCAGTTAGACAACTCCCACAGAGAATACCTCAAATGCTTTCTTAATAAGAATACATAGCTGAGTTCTGGCATCTTGGCTCAGATCAGTCCCCACTTATTAGGCTTGTGTAGAGATATTTGGGGTTCTGAGCTTCTCCCTGTTTTCATAGGATCAGCATAAAGGTGGAGATGTAGAGGAGGTGGGATTTTAAAAGCTACCTGCAGCAAGTTTGGCACACGAGACATCTAAAGGCATCTGAACAACAAATACCTCATGCTCCTAGAATAAGATGAAGAAACCAGAATGAACCATGCAGAGGAGTGAAGGCATGCACAAAAGACTAAACATCTTTGTGTCTGCTTTACTGATATGTATGCCTCATAATCTGTTGACCAAGTACAATGCAGTAGTTTTTAAATTTCAATAACAGGCAAAAAGCACCTTCTTTACTCTCAGGAGTATGGTTATATTAATAGTGCTAATTACTTTTATCACCATTGGTGAGATTAGGCAGGCTTTTGAAGTCAACCAAAAACTTCTTCCTCATCATACATCATGTTTGGTATAATTGTTGGGCTGTGATGCAACTTACTTATAAAACTACTACTTTTCTGAACATTTTAATTATTAAATGACACACTGAGAAATGTCATTCCACTGTGGTAAGTGTAGTCACATGAGCTCACGTGAAGAACAAAATCCTTTGTACGACTGAAACAATATGTGCATTTCCACTAGCTGGAGTTCCAGGTAGTTTTCTCAGGGGACAAATTGTTGACACGTGTCCATCATTGGGAACCGCCCTGCAAAAGTGGCCTTCAGAAAGCTTGACAGTGACTGTCTGGGTAAACATCAGCAGAGACGTTAGCTGATGGTCGTCTCCCTCTGTGGTAATGTTGGTCTATTAATGGAATAAACTCAGGATCATCATTAACATCTTGACACAGTCTAGTTTTTTCTGTTTCCCTTTTCACCTGCATGCCTGTCTCTGCTTTTTCCAAACTTCCACATGCGCTTCAACCTCACAGCTCTGCTTCTGCCTACTCTTCTCCCTTCATATTCATGCTAACACTGATAAACACTGCAGATGGAAAGGCTGATGGAAAAATGTACATCATTTTTGCACACTTGGCAGCTTTTGCATGGAAGCTATTTTTTTCCCCCCTCACCTATCTTCTCTGATTGTGTCTGTCCATTTTTTAACTAAACTTTTGTCAATATCGACTCGCGCCGGTGTTTATTCAAACAGAGCAGTAGCAGGTTGGGGGGTGGGGGTGGGGGTGCTGAGATCGTGTGCCTGAACAAGCTCCCGAGGGACACCTCATTTAAAACAGTGCCTGATTACATAACCTGCAAAAAGAAAGTAAATTATTTTTGCTCTCATTATGAATTCGTTCACACATTTCAGGTACAATTGTTTGTAAAAAAAAAAAAAAAAGTTTTTTTGTTTTTTTTTAAATTTTAAGGAATTTTGGGCTTGCTTTCACAGAATTCTACATAAATTCAAAGAAAACTACAGTAAGTGAAATCAATAAAATATTGTTTTTGCATCTGTTACTGTGGTTAAAAATAACTCGTCTCAGTAGTATATGTATTTTGGTTCCCTTATTTTCTGTGGGAATAAGGTTGCAGGCTGATGAATAACTCACTAGTGTTGTCTTTGAAGATGTTCTAATCCTTCTTTAATGATAATTTTAACATTTTGTTGTCACTCTTCCATTCGTTTTCTTGGAATAACTTTAAATCCAAAGTTTTGCCAAGCATGGATTCTCCTCCAAATATTTTTATCTGCTCCTTTTCTGCTCTCTTTCTCCTCCCCTTAATCACTGCACCATCTCTGCATTTTGTCAGGCGCCAGTTTTATCTTTTGTCACCTCTCAGTCAGTATTGTCTTCTCTGTTTCATCTTCAGCTTTCCCACCCCATTCTTAATATTGTTTTGCTGTCTTTTTCGCTTCTTTCGTTATTTCTGCTCTGCTTGTCATCCATTACCTCTAATCCGGCAGCTCTTCTCTCCTCTCATGTCCTCTCCTTTCTTCCCCAGGCAGCCAATTAATTTCGCATAGTGCTAATCCCACACGATTGCCATTTATTGGCAGCTCAGTGGGAGGATCCATAAGGATTTAATGTGTTTATTAATAATTTGACTGCAAGTCGATGGAGACATCTTTTCTCCCACTGGCCTCCTTTCTGTCAAAGTCAGCAGGACAATGCACAGCATGTGTGTTTGTGTACTCCCTGGGTGGAAAGTCCTCAGGCATACTGCTTGGCAAATGATTTTCAATAACTGTGACATGTTGGGGGGTTTAAAATAAAGCACACAGGCTCACTTGGTTGGGGAATGAGAGCTGTGCCTTCTCAAATAAATAAATAAATAAACACAATTCCTGATTTAATCACCCTGATATCTCATATGCATGACTTTAGTGAAACAAAGGGTTTTATTTGCTGTTCAACAATACACAACTTGAATCAGAGCATTAAGAGATGTCTTTCATTTGGACTCAAGTTGTACTATAAGCAATTTTCTCTCTGACCTTCCACCTCATTACCTTTGACTTTAGATTTTTTTTACATGAAATGTGAAACTCAAAATAACTTTAGCTGTCAAAGTGCAGATAGACAACAAATCCTCATATTTTAAAAGTATCCAAAAATGCAGTTTAACAAAGTTTTAAAACACACATCATTATGTTACCCAGTGATTAAACCTATAATGCTTGACATATAAAATTATA
>JAOWBL010005656.1:0-10047 GCA_028564865.1 Zenarchopterus dispar
TTCTTGAAGTAAACTACAAAATACAGCAGTCATTACATATATCAAAATAAAATGCAGTATTTGTATTATTTAAAAAACTACTTTGAATACCTTTCCAAGGGAGTTGGGACAGTACTACGATTGGGCTTAATTTAAGTCTAAATTTTATAGCTAAATTGCATTAGGACATCATGTTTTGGATAAAGATTGACCCTACCGGCAAGTCCCACCATCCCTTAGTTACTGGTGCTAATGTGGACAGGGTATAGATGTTGTTTACAGTTTTACAATGGCGACTGCCTGTGTGAAAACCTCATCCCAAAATTTGAACACATAAAGACCAACTTTAATCGATGAACATTCAAATGGTACTTAAATATGCGATGGAGGGTTATGTACAAAAATCTAAAAAGAAATACAGTTGGTATTAATGTTGAAGGTGAGGATTTACAGTGAAAGTGGGAGGAGCCTCATCTTACTGCCATCACAACTACCAGTAACCAATTCCAGGACCACGTCCCACAGTGTAAAATTACACGAATGGATTTTTAATTAGTTGTAATGTGGAAAGCCTTAACTTTGGGGCAGCATGGTGGTCTGATGGTTGACACTTATAGCACAAAGGTTCCTGATTTGAATCCTGGCAGGGGCCTTTCTCTGTAGAGTTTGCATGTTCTCTGCTTGCACGTTTTCCTCCAACAGTCCAAAACCATAAATGGCAGGTTAATTAGTGGCTCTAAATTGCCCATATGCAGTTGTGTGTCTACAGTAAATGAGGTCCTGCTGTGGACTGGAAACCTGTCCAAGCTGCACTCCTGGGATAGGCTCCAGCAGATCCCTGTGACCCTAAATAAGAATAAGCAGGCACAGATAATGAGTGGATAACTTTGAATCACTGCGCTAGATCCACTATTATCTATGTGACACTGGATCTATAACTTTGAGTCTGGTGTTGATAATTAAAGTAAACTAAATTCTAGTGACAACAACTGTAGCATTAGCTTGCTAACTTATCTGAGGTAAAGGCTTTGTTGCTTCACAATGATTATAATTAAATAACTTACGATAACAATTTCACAGCTAAAAGCATTGTGGCTTTTATTTACCTTAGGATATCTTAATACTTAAAAATCAGAATTTCCTTACACACACTTCATTTTTTTTTTGGCTGATGTTATAAGTTGGGCTACACTCCTGCGCTGGAACATTTGCCAGGTTCTGAACATTGTGGCTGCGTGGATCCTTTTTTTTCTATTATGTCACGTTGTAGACAACTATAATGTTTTTAAACTACTAGATACAAAACACTGTTCTTGGTCCAAAATATCAAACATTTTTAATAATCCACCTCAAATATGGATTACAAATGACTATTTTGTGTTTGGAATACTTTTTAAATGCCTCTCTCATGAATACTGCCCCTCCCTGAATGGTTATTACGCTTTGCCGATCTCTAAAAGACACGTATAGTACATTACACTGTCTCTTTTTCACAAGGTTATTTTTGCATATTTCAGGGATTCATGTTGTCCGCCCTATTCTCAGGGGTCAGTGCTGGCTCCTCCACTCTAAGCATATCAATGTAGGAAACAGACAGACTGACCCGCTTCTTGTACCGCTCTGTTTTCATGTCCTCATGTGTCCCCATGCTCAAGTCCCTGTACTCATGCCACAACGATGCAAACTCTTTCAGTGACTGAAGATACAGAATAACACTGTTTTCCTGCAGAAATTGAACAGAAGCTCCACTAGTGATGCCACTATTGTTGCCGTGGTGACGATAGGCTCAAACCAGCAATTTCTGAGGGTCCTGAGTCCCTGCTCTTAGAAACAACAGGTGCATGGATAACTACAAAGAAAGATTTTTTTTTTTTTTTTTTTTTAAATGAGGACATGAGTGTGGAAAACTCAAACTGTGGGAATTAGTTTGATGGGTTTTCAACATCAAATGGAACCTCTTCAATGTATTTAGACCATGTTGGTGTAGACATTTTGTTGAACATTTTGCAGTATTCATGAAAAGCTGTAAAGATGGCTGGTTAATTATGAATAAGGACAATCTGTGACCATTCAGATAGCAAAACGAGCCCTCAGGGCCCATCTGTCATCAAAACCATTCTTTTGATTTGCCTCTTAAGCTGGACACTCACACGATTAATTAGTTTCTAAGGAGGTTCAACAATCCCCCCACCAATGACAGGCTCTGTCCTGCCTCATCGATGGTTTATGAATAATTTAGCTGGGCAGTCTGCTTGCATGGCTTCACTGCTGAGGCAAGCTCATGAATAGGGAATTAGGCGGGGTTAAATTGAGGATGACTTGATGATCTGGCTAAGTAATCTATTTTGTGGTCAAATTGAAGATTGATGACTCCATCAGTTTATGGCTGTCCTCTGCTATTACCATTAACCATCAGGGGCCACAAGTGTCACATTTCCTTTTATATTTGTGTGCTGGAATGCTTCTTATTTTCGTGTTAACGCACATCTGTAATGCCGGATTCTTCCTTAACTCACTCTGCACAGGCTTTAGAAAAGGAAGTACAGGAAGTAAAGTCCACTTTACAAGCCATGCTTGCACAGCTCAAAGTGGAAGAAGAGGAAGAAGAGGAAGTGAATGAGTTGAATGACCTGTTGAAAAATGGGACTGAGGAGGAAGAAGAAGAGGAAGAAGAAGAAGAAGAGGATCAGTACTTCAGTGACAGCTGGGACATTTGAGATGAATCCTTGTGATGTGTTTTTAGTGCTCACACGGCTGTCTGGGAGCACGACCTCAAAGTTGCAGCAGAAGTGACCTCATATCCATTTACTGTGTAGCTTCACTGAAACCAGCGTCTGTGATGTTCTACTCTGAAATCGTTCCACCATGGTGTCTGTGACGCTTCATCCATCTACAAATGGAAACACATGAAGGAGTTTGATATGGATGCAATATTTAGGGCACTTTCTAAAATCTTACAGTTTTGGTAAAGAGTGGATACAGGTCTTAGTATAAAGTCATTCTGATTAACTTTTTTTTTCTCAGATTTTTACTGTATAAAAACAGCCAAGTTTGTCGCTGTTTGCAAAACAACATATTTGCAGAAACTTTTATATTTAAAGCAAGACTGAAACTTCTGCTCAACTGCAGCAACGTTTAGCTGCAAGTGAGAATGAATGAATCTCAGCCAGACGTCTTCATGTGGACAATCTGAACATTTTTTTACTTATTGATAACAGTTTTGCACATGAACTAATATGTATGTTTAATTTTATATGTCAGTGAGACACTTTTAAGTCCTGTTTGTACGACTGGACATTACTTCACATGGAATTTTGTTCAAGAAATAACTCATTTGTGGTGCTACAAAACGTGACCTAACTTGAACACTTTTTTTTCAGTGTGTGGAAAATGCAATATTTAGATACTGTGTCTGCTCTTCTAAAGCAGTATGTACTTATAGACATACTTTGAATTTCTAAAATGAATTTGTCTCATAAATTCAGTTGGAGGTATGGAAAGATAAAAGATCAGTTGGCACATAAAGTTTTTTTGACTGCTGTCTGCTTTTAAACTGTGGTGGTTTATTCACTGTTTCCCACAGAGGATTAAAGGGCCACACCAACACTCTGGAAATCGGTTCGAAAACAAGGCTAAATAACCTTCTTATCTCTGCTGATCAAGTATCGCAGCCTCACAAAACACCTAGTTTAGCGGAGTCGCTAGCCTAAGTAGTAAAATAAACTTCCAAATAACTCCAAAATGTTCTTTACATGCTGTGATTTGTATTTTGTGTGGAAATAACTCTGTAAAACTAGATGTAGCAAATGGTACGCGCATGGCTAAGCACATGTACCATGGTGCAGTAATTGGCTGTAGCAGCACTGTTGTCAGGTAACATGCAATCAGAGACTTTGAGAAGTCAGAGAAGTCAATCAGCCAGCATATAGTTTACAATCAACTCTTGTAAAGCTGTACTCCCTCCTCGGTATACTCTGGCTCAACAAGAGATGGCTCTGGATCGCTTGGGCTGAAGTAGTTGTCATCTGATGACTACACGCTCACAAACTCATCCATGGTTAGCAACCGTGTCACCCACCGGCCGCTGGCTGGTTTTGGGTTGCTGCGTGTGGCCACTGTACCCAGGTGGTGTCACCAAAAATGAGAAATATTGTTCCTGCTTTTAAGATTGTTTAGTTTCAGTTTATGTAATTACTTCTGCATAAGATAAATGCACAAACAACAATAAACAAAAGAACATTTTTGGAGTTGTTGTGAAATTTATTTTGTCTCTTTGGCCAGGGGTAGCAATCCACCTCCTGCCACTATGATAAGCTAATCTAGTGGAGGGCTTTGATGGAGGGGGTTATTGGATGCACGGAGAAGACAGTGATATTTCCTCTCTTATCAAACTCTGAGGCTGATGGCAAATGAGCTGATTCCCAGAATGCTGGCATATCCTTTTACGTGTTATTTTATTACAGAATATACTTTCACCAAGTGTTGCTTGATGTTTTGCCAGAGATATATTTGCACTTCTTACCCATTTTTAAAAATTTTTGCATACAAGCTTGAACATGATATGCCAGGATTCATATTTATTCCCATCACCATCTCCCTAATTGCTGCATGTAGCGTTCAGCCTGACGTTGTGTCCTGCTGTTTTCCTCTTGTGTTGAGTTACAGCCCCTTTGGTGATTTTCCCTGCAGAAAATGTGTCGGCACGCTGCCAGGCAAGTGAGGGCAATGGTGACATGTAGGAGATATCAATACCTTAATAAAGGTCCTCCGCTGAGGCCTTTAGGGGATACATGGGTTTCCATTGTTATCTCACCTCGGCAGCAGCAGTGTGGCTAATTGATAGTCAGTCTTATAGAAGACGCAAGGAAAATGGAACTCTGTTGTTTTGTCTCTGATTCGAGACTGACGTAGCTGCCAGCCTGTGCTCTAGGCTGTAAACACAGCTGAGTGTTTGGGGTTTTTCCACAGTAGCACAATGGGTCTTTTTCTCACATTACTGCCAGGTTGCAAAGCACTTGCTTGGCCTGAAGTCTCCACATCCATCAGCTACAGGCAACGTGTATGCAGAGCCTTGCAAACACATGCCTTCCTGCCAATCCCCCACCTCCCCATTTTATAATTGAATCTGTACTTGCACCATACCGTGCTCTGTGTGGCAGCTCTGCTTATAAAATGACCACAAAGAAAAAGCCAGATGGTTTTCAGCAGGCAGATAGAGCAGGGAGAGATGTGTCTTGATGTAAAATGAAGCACCATGCGGTGTGTGCTCCTTTATTTCTGCAGTTCGGTTGCTAAGATATTGCACAATGGCTTTATTCAATATATTATTCAAATCTTTCCATAATTTGGCCGACTTCACTAGTCAGATTTGACCCTTTCTTATTGCAGATCCTGCCAGTGTTCATACTCTCGCATGACACAAATGTGTTGATTGCATGAAATGAGTTGACTTTTGTTTAGTGTCATTTTCAGAATTGATAAATATGTGTTCTGTCACACAAATGAAGAAAATTAATAACAAAAAAAAAAATGGATGTTAAAAAAAAAACCCCATAAAATTACATGAGAATAACGTAATTGCTGAATATGAAAGACTGATTTCAGGAACCGGTCTGTGCACTGGGATGTTGGTTTCTGGCATCTGAATTTTTTGTATTTCTTTGAGAATTGTCACATTTTCTGACAGGTGTGCTCACAAACTTTCTGGACCTTGACTGTGTTGTAGATTTATCCCTCGAGCGGCATCAACCAGTGACACAGACACTTAAAATGAATGCAAATTGAGTTTTTTTTTTCTTTGGTGCTTTCATGCTTTTCAAATCTTCAGAGTTTTGTGTGTGTCCCTTTGAGACCGACAGACACCTTTCTTACATGCGAGTGGCTACATGTCAGTTCTGGTCACTGAGTCAGTGAAGTCTCCTGAGAAGTCATTTGGAAGCAAGTAAAACTGGACACAAAATTCACAACGTTCTAAGAAATATTCTAAGAAAATATGTAAATTAATTCTCCCATTTTGCTCAGTTGAATACATTTAACTGATGACTTAAACAGAGAGAAACTATTTTTTTTAAATCATTTAATTGTCTTTTTAATTCCAAATCTGACTGTTTCTCCGTCAAACCACTGAAGTGAAGTGAGGCACTAATAGAAACTGTCAACAGGAACTAGCCAGCCTCATTCTTTTCCCTATGATTTGATGTTGATGTTGAAAATCAAACTTAATTATAAACATTGAGCCAGAGGGAGCTGCAGTAATTACAAAGAAAGAGAACTATTCCCATAATTTGTGCCTCTTTAAGAAATCACAGAATTGTATGAAATGTACCTTGAGATAAACATATGTATGGAGTATTTAAATCTTAATTTAATACATTAATTTATAGTAATAATCTTTAATTAAGGACACATGAAGAAACACTCTGATGAACAAAGAAAAAAAAGCAAAAAACAAAACAAAAAAGCCCCAAAGCATCATTTCCTATTGTAAAAGAATTAAACTCTTAAATTTTTAAAAGCATTTGATACCATGATATCATAAAACAATACAAGGAAGGCTGAAACCACTGTAGCTCAGCGGGACTTCTTGAGGTTGGATAACAGTAATAATAAAGGGGAAAATTGCCTGTTGCCATCAGAAAACATATGTTGTGAGATGATTTCACAATGTTTGGCTTCATTGTTAAAAGATTCATATCAAAAAGCTGAAGCTGATGAGGAAACTGAGGGATGAATATTGCAGCTTCTTAAGGTTGCAAGTCCTTGCTGTGATGTAAAGGGTTTTGTACAAATATATTGAGATGCAAGAATCACTTTCATGGATGTTATTTAAAGATTTTAAAAACTACTCAGAAGACCTGACCATTGAGAGCTCCGCCTCTGGACGTGAGACAGAGTACAGCAACAGGACAGTGGACCATGCTAGGGCTTGTCCAGAGAGACAGGCAGCCATGCGTGCTCCCACTCATACCTATAGACAATTTACTCTGGTCTGCAGGAGGAAACCAAAGTTCAACAAGAAAACCCATACAGGCAGAAAACTTGTATTCCATGTATAGAGACCACAGCAAAGGTCCAAACCAGGAATCTCCCAACTGCAAGGGAAGAGTATTAATCACTGGCCAGTTAACAGAAAAATATAATTTGGTGTTAAATGTGGCACTCTCTTCATGAACTACCTCTACAGAGAAACTAGGTCTCCTTTGCTTAGAACTTTACATATGAGATGCAGTCTTTGTTCAGGAGTCTGGGGTTGAACTATGTCACCCCTGCAGCAAGTTACTTTGACCAAATTTTCTTGGCATGTCGTTTGTATGTTGGTGGGAAATAGCATGCAGTAAAGTTCACTGGATTCAAACTGTAAACACTGTGAAACATCTTCTGTTGTGTATTTATTCTCAAACCAAACATGCAAGATTCACTTTACAAATTATGAAATATATATGCCAGCCTTGTAAATGTTTCCCTGCTGACACTGTGTGATCCCAAAGAGAATGACAATTTTGAATGAATTTGAAGAAGAGACAAACACTTGTACATGATGTCACATTCTGGGAGTTAAATCCCAGCTTGAGGTCTAACATGGTCATGTCAGACCACTTTAAAAGGGCTTTCTCAGAGGCAATCGCTTTAAAAGCTTAAGCGTGCTTCTCTGCTCAAAAGGGAAAAAAAGAGAGAAATGAGATCAAAGTAAAAGGAAACTCTATGTGACACACCATCAAATATCTCCAAACAGATTTACAGTCTCCATGCACTGTTGGTTAAGATGACTGTTGAACCTCATATGTTTTCTGAAGGGAAATACTGAGAAAAGTTATATTCATGCTGCTATGTCACAGGGCGTATCAGGAGGATTGGATATTGCCTTTTTTAGCAAGCTGTCAGAAAAGCCAAAAAAGCAACAGATGGATTATTACTTCATCGTTCAAGGTGGAAAAAACATATTGTTAGTGATTCCTCCAGGGATAGTTCCTTCATTTAGATCCATGGAGGAAGGCTTCCTCCAGGAAGACCAGCCTCCAGTTCACCTTGTTCTTCCCGAGAGGGACAGAGCTGTCACTGGAATGCTGAAATATCGCGCCAGCTCCGCCATCCTTCCCACTTAGTCTCAAAACCAGACAGGTACCACACCAGGGGGAGACAGGATCAATACAAGTGATGGATGGAGCTGGCTGCCTTTACGAGAGAGGCTTAAGGAGGGCGGGAAGTAATGAGAGCTCCTGTGAGTGAGAGGACGGTTTCTGCCATAGGAGGCTGGATAGACGGCCTTCATTCTTTCCAAATTCAGCCACCGGTTTGGCCTAATGAGACTTAGAGGAGCTTGACTACTCAGGAAGGAGCTACTGATGAGAGATGCTGCCTCTCAGCAGCAGCATGCCTATCTTTCTGTCTGTTCATCCTCAGATAATGAACACGAGATATAGTGAAGAATATGAGGGAAGTTAACTTTCTTGCATCCTTTTCAATCCTTCACTATTGGTGGTCCATCCATCTTAATGAGTAAAACATCTCGAGCACTATCTAAAGCTGTACTAATCAGTATTTATTGAGGAGTTCTATCTTGCTTGCCAGTGTGACGCAACCCTGGAAGCAGTTTTGGTCTATATAACTAGATTTCACATCCATGACAACTGTTCAGGGGTTGAATTTTCATGTACCTCATCAGGTAAGATTATATAAAGCCAAACATTTATGCATAATTAGAAGATGTTTGAGTGGCAGCTCTATTGGTAATGGCTACCTGTCATCACTTTAGATGTTTACCGCTTACCCCTTTTCTGTGAACTTGACTTCTGAGCTGTGAATAAGGAACCTAGCAGAGCATAATTGTTTTTGTTTTAAAGATAATATGGCTTGTTAATTGTACAAATGACCATCTCGGCCGGCTCTGGATTGGCCTTGGAGCGTTAGAGGACAAAGCTTCGCTAAGCAGCAGGCAGCAGCTACCTTCACCCATGGCTGAAGGACATTACCTGAGCTGTAAGAAGAAGTAAGAAGAAGTAAGTTTGGATTGTGCAGTTGGTAGTTTGTACTTGGCAAGTATGACTTGGAAGAGCATACTTTGGAGGACTGGCAGATGCAGTTTAGTCTTTCTGCAACTGAAAGTGTAACTGTGCACTTCATAACATGACACCACCACATCAGGTAAAATTACACACAAAAAACCCACAATAAACTTATGTAGAATTAAGGGTGTAGACTTTTGATTTGGGACTTAATAAGCCACTGACTCCCTATCACCACCAGTTTACAGGCTTGTTCGTTTTATCCGTTTGCACATTTTTGGGTTATCTGATTTAAAATGATTAAAGGGACTTGGGCCAAGTCAGCTACTCTTAATATGGTGTTCTCCTGGGGTCTGAAAAAAAGGCTTCAAACTGACTTCTCAGACAACTATGGCTGACATCAAAGGGGGTTTTTGCAGTTCTTTTTATATTTTCTCATCAATTATGCCTCGACTCAAGTGTACAGTGTCAGAGGTCACTGACAAACTTAGAGAATTATAAGCTAATGTTGCTTATATCCTCACTTTAAGTCTTCCATGTCTCTCCATTAATTCATTTGAATTAACGGAGAACTTGCTTTGGTTCACTTACTCTAAATTGGACCATAATTTGTTAACTGATCATGTTGGACTGAAGAGGACTTATAAATTGTGATAAATTAATCAATATGAATTCAGGTTTAAAGTACTTGCATACAGGTTCCCCTTTTATATAAAGTTCACGACCTGCACCCTGCACCAATCAGTTATAACGTTTTATTTTAGGCGTTATTCATCCCTGCAGAAATCTCGAATACGATTTTGAATTCTTTAAGTCTCCCTTGCAATGTCTGACTGTAGTTGTGGTAAATACACTGAAATGTATGTAAATAACAATCAAAAACAAGCATACAAGTATTAATTAGAAAAAATAGTTTAAAATAATGTTCTTTTTCTGCTTGTTGTGAAATTATCCATCCTACATGGACTGAATTCAAACATCTGCTCTTAAAACACACACACACACAGACACACACACACACACACACACACACACACACACACACACACACACACACACACACACA
>JAOWBL010005658.1:0-10046 GCA_028564865.1 Zenarchopterus dispar
ATATATATACACACACACACACATACACATATATATATATATATATATATATATATATATATATATATATATATATATACATATATAACTCTGCATACAATACATGCATAACTATTGTATCAGTGTTTTTGTATGAGGTTGATTGTTGATGAGCTCAGAAAAAAACAGTCTGCTTTCAGTTATTGTGATGATACATTTTTCAGCCAATCCAAAAGAATTTTAAGTTAATTTAGCTTAAAGAAGTTTTTTTTCCCCCAACACATAAAGGAACACCTTGTTGCAGACATTTAATACCAATACATATGAATATACTTGGATTTCACTAGTCAAGAGAGGGATTAAAGTTAGTCATCATAAAAACAAAGTACCCTAAATTCTATTTAAGTAGCTTACTTGAGTAAATGCATCGGTGCTGTTTGATGAATTTAACCGCTGTTTCCTGGTATCATTCATGGCATGAATCTTTATTCTGAAGAATATTTAAAAAATGCTACAAAACTAGGCCCAGAGATATTTTTTTTAAATTCAGCAATCATTGTTTTTGGCTCCATAAAAATATAACAGGAAGGCCTTTTGAAAGGAAACACATATCACAAAGTTAAGCTCAATTAAATAACAGTCATTTATTACTAAGGTGAGTGATTTTATATCCTGCAAATCACACAGCACATAGAATGGTCAGAGATGGTTCTGAACAAAGTAAACACCTTTTGTATTCAATGTCCAGAAACAGAAATTGAGTTTTGGCATTGTGAAAAGCTACTAAAATACACTCTAAAGAAAAGAACTACAAAAAGAAGAGAGCTCTGGCAATTTTTAATTTAATTACATTATTGGGGGGTGCTGGTGAGCCAACAGTGGAGTGAGACGCATTGAGCCATGCTTTTTTTTTTTTTTCGCTGCTTTGACCGAGTAAATATGGTTGCTTATGGGATTAGAGTCATATTAGTATAAATTTGTAATGTGTGAAAGTTGTTAATAGTAGGCAACCTCCGTAAGTATAAGCACAGTGGCCCCACATACTCTAGGCCTGAGGTGTCTGCGACACAAGCTTCGATTGCTGCTGTGAAATGGACATCATCAAATCTGCTGTTAACGACCTGGGGAGGGCATGGCAACATGGTCAGGTAAAGTTCTCACTCTTCAGTCTACTATAGGTGAGCCTAAAACTGAATTGGTTGAGCTTCAGGAAGGATGCGGAGATGCAACATTTGCATTATGGGAGTGTCAGAGGAACCCGGCGTCAGTCTCCAATCTGTGAAAGGAAATCAAAACACAAAGTCCTTGTGGATCATTCCCACAGAGCCTGGTACCACAAAGAGGAGACCCAAGCCAAGCTTCATTGCAATGTGTGACCCAATGCATAAATAAAAGAAGGTCAATGAGAAAAGTTTTTGTGATAATGTTATGATGCCTTATCTAAGTGCTACTTAACTGTAATTTAATACGTTATGTGTTTCCTTTCAACAAACAGAATCTAGCCTTCAAGGATTTAGGGTGAACTAGAAATGTAGGAGAGGAGCTGGATTTGATGGTTGCTTTTGTTTCAGTTCACGCCTGAACTGTTATATGAAGCAGAGCCTACACCTCTCATAATGACTTGTGGCTAGATCAGTTAAAATAGTGGATGCAAATACAGTTCACAGGTTGCTTAAAATGATCCCAATTGATCCCAAAATGAACAGGTGCCTAACTTCTGTCAGGTTGGGATTTTCTTTTAATTCAGTCTCACTTCACAACTTTCAAGGTCTGAAGAACACTGAACTATTCACACTTCACTGTCTTGTAATCAGAAGTGGTGTTGTGGTTTGCACACTTCATGACTGATCTGGGGGTCACACATACGATCTTTTTCACCACAGGGGATTGGCAATGAGTGTGCCAGGTCTCCAAACTACATTTTACCATAACAGCATGCAAGTGACATTAAGTTAATATTGATGTGTGCAGCATCTGTTGTAGCAGATGGAGATCGAAGTAAACTGAACTAACTTTACATCAAATACTAATACTTATGGTCTTTTTTCTTTATATTTGGGATTTTTTGGTTGGTGATGTGTTACTGTTTGTCCTTCTCAACTCATCTCCTCTCTCAGTCTGTGTCTACTACTGTGGTCTGCTCTTATTGGCTGAAAACATGAATGAAATTTTAAAACTTTGTTCTGTGCTTCAGGAAGAACAAGTTTATAGATACTGAACAGTTTGTATGTGTTGAGTGGAGGACAGAAGTCTCTGCTCTCATTGGTTGAGTTTGCTAATAGAGTCTGTTACACGTCTTGTTAGCGAGACAACAGCAGCCTCTCGGACTGTGTCATTAAACAATTCACACATAGCAAGTGTATAGGAATGAGTGCCATTTTACCTTTAATGTGAGGCTTTTGTCACCAGTCTCCTCAATCTGTCAGCAAGTGGAAAATCAAGACTACAAACACAATAGTAGAGTCACACTTAAAGATTGTGCTATAACAATTGTTTTAACCAATTTCTTCTCTGATGCTGTGGACTTTGAAGTCTATTATTTTCACACCCTTGCCTGTTGCTTTCTCTGTCTTTATGATTGAGCTCACTTCCAATTGAAGAAGGTGACCATGGATGACTTTTTTTTCCTTTCTTTTTTTTTGAAGATGAATAGGTGGGATGAGAACATATGAAAATAAACTTTACGTGATACAAATGTCATATAGGGAAGGGTTTATGAAACTCAAAAATTCTGGATTTCCAGAAACATAAATTACTTTGAAATAGGCCCACTGAGACTAAGAAAAATCTCCACAAGCAGCATCATCATCCACAGAGTCAAACAGCTGGAGAGATCTCTTTTCCTGCGCCTCGAGGCGACGTTTGTTGTGAATTGGCGCTATATAAATAAAATTGAATTGAATTGAATTGAATTTTCCTACAAGTTTCCTTAAACCTGAAATAGAGACATGTACAAAGAGACATGTATCCTGCCATACACAATAATTAATTTTATATTTACATTTGTGCTACCTGTGCATTAAAGACTAGAAAACATATACATAAAGTAGTTAGTGAATCAGTTGTCTTTGGTCTAGAATTTACTGTTTCTGCTTATAATCGTTGGCTTCTGTATAAAACTGCATTATCATGAACAAAGTTTAGTTGTTCATAGAAGCTCCTGTCATGCCCTTTTGGGATACCCTTTAAGTGTAAGTGCCCCTTAAGAGTGCTGCATGTCAATAATTATGACACCAGCACAGTCCAGACTAAGAATTTTCTTTCATGGTTGAAGAGAAATCCTGGCGTCAGTGCCCTTCAGTCGCTTGAATAGTGACATGGTTTAACATGAATCACAGTGAATTGTTTTGTTTTTTTTTTTGATGGATGTGAAAACAATTTTGTATGCAAAACAGTTATTTCACATGCATTACTGACTCCATAGTGTTAATGTTGAAATTGTGGCATATTTCTGGCTCATTATGTCCCCGTAATTACATTCATTTGGACCAAAGCTGGGGCTTCAACTTAAAATCTCCTGTTAGGGATTGCAGGGTTGAATCCCACCTACGTTAATTACATGCTGATCAGCAGTGTAATAAAACAAAAACTGAAATAGAGACTTTTATTCAAAATCAGAGACCAAACATTCACAGCATGTTGTAGTTGCGATAGCCAAAGCAGTTAAATGAACAGGGAGACTTGAGGTGGAGGTTAGACGCAGACCAACCAGGTGTTTATTTTTCCACAATCCAAAACACTACCATGACATATTCAGTGTGCTGTCTGAGCTTTGGTGTGAGGTCTTGACAGGAACCCTGACTGTTGTTAACTGACAGACTTTTATAAATTACCTGACCTCATCTCTAAGCAGTACCATACAACAGGATCAAAATGTTGAAAACAGACAAACATCAGCCAGTACATTTTTGTACTACTTAAACACAATTAAAAATATCTAATGTTACATTAAAATCTATCAGTGTCAGGTACACAGTTGGCTACTTGCTCAACCTCCTCCTTGTTCAACACTTGGTTTCACCTGAAACCCGACTTGCACAGCATTCTTTGAACAAATAATTACAGTTTCTAATTATCAACTTCAGGTTTCATTCATTAAAAGAGTGACTCTTCATAACATAATTAAACCTTCTGTAGCAGTTTGTGCATCTTTTACAGCATAAGTCTTCATCATTTCTGGCTGACAGGCACATATAAAAGCATTTGTCAACATGTTATAACATCAACAATAAAATGCATGCGGTCTTTGTTTTTCTGCAGTTATATCATGCATCATATATTTTGGTGATAATTAATGTAAAGTGTTTCCCATGTGGGTAGTGAAGAGCTGCAGATCAACAGAATGAAAATGCCAAGCAGCTTGTGTTTATGTTGTTCTGCATTGTCTGGCTCAGAAATGGATCGTTCTTTCATGGTTGAGGAGAAATCCTTGTGTCTGGCCCAGAAATGGATTCCCTCTTGCAGGAGTGAGGACAGATAAAACATAAAACTGCCACACATTTGAGACACAGCTTGGAAGGCATTTAGATGTCCAATAGTTTACTTTTTAGCTGTTTGTTCCAGTGAGGATGAAGTGAGGAGTAACGGCATTAGGGGCGTGTCATTATTCAAACTCCATGCTCTTTAATATTTAAACCAGAGCATGTTTCAGGCTTAGATCACTGTGATATTGTCAAAAGATATGAAAGTCCCTCCCAGCAGCTTTGCATCTCACTGTCCTCTCCAGATCATTACTGCTTTACTGTGTTCAGAAATGGAAATGTGAAATGATGAATAATCTGCTGAACACCATCTTCTATATCTCTTGTTTTTGTTTTTTTCTCCCTCTAATGTGCATGCTTCTGAAAGTATATTAAGAGTTATTCATGGATCCATGAGCTCTAAATGTTCACCTGATATTACCCAGGTTGGCAGACTAGATATGAAACAGTATCTGCACAAACAACATATCATTTCTCACCATCTGCTGCAGCAGCCCAGCACCTCACAACCCTGGTTCTGAAGTTACACAACAGCTCTCTGTGGATGCAGACCCGTTTACTGCTGACCGATGAAATATGGACCAGAGTAAGTATCACATCAGCAGCAAATAATGTCCAGCTACATCAAAGAGAAAGCCACCTTTTAAAAACCAAAGGTTTTGCTAAGAATGAAAAAACATATGAGTTTTTATCTCAAACTGAAGACAGAATTTATGCTCACTGTGACAGAGACGACTTTTAGTGCAAGTTTTCATTTTAGAGGGAAAAACATGGAAACTCATCCATTAGTAAATACATGCTATAAATACATGCTGATCCATTAGTGGTCCACTAGTAAATAATCAGTATTCAGGTGAAAGATAAAGGTTTTCCATCCATCTATTTTCTGTACCCACTGAATCCATTTCTGGGTCACGGGGGTCTGCTGGAGCCAATCCCAGCCCATAGCAGGCAATAGGCAGGGGTACACCCTGGACAGATCGCCAGTCCATCGGAGGGCCGCATATACAACAACCAACCATGCACACTTACATCTATGGGCAATTTAGAGTTGTCAATCAACCTCACATACATGTTTTTGGACTGTGGGAGGAAACTGGAGTACCCGGAGCAAACCCACGCAAGGACAGGGAGAACATGCAAACTCCGGACAGAAAGACTCCTGCCGGGAGCTGAATCAGGAACCTTCTTGCTGTGAGGCAACAGTGCTAACGACTAAGTCATCTTGCTCCCCAGATCAAGGTTATATTTTATACTTTTTAAATCTAGTAATTCTTCAGGAAATTTGTTCATCTTTAATACTGTGATTCAGTTTTTTTGGCCAAACAATCATATAATCAGTGGAAATATAAAGAGTTTTGACAACTGAATACTCAGTACGTACACACACACACACACACACACACACACACACACACACACACACACACACACACACATCCTCCAAGTTATGATTAGAAATGTCTTATTCTCTTCTCTTTTGAAAAGCACTGAATCACATTTCCATTTCAACTACTGCTCTAAAAAAACTTGGAGCAGGATGATAAATTCATGAAAAGCAGTTTCTTAACTCTACTTTAACTTTTATTTCCTTCCAGATCCTTTGAACCCAAAAAATAAAAGATTTGTTTTGTTTTTCTTACAGCTTCATGTTTTTTGTTTGACCATCACAGATCGCGGGTTCTTGTTGTTTATAATTGTCTGGGTTCTACTTTGTTCCTGTTGTCCAATTAATAAAGGGAAAAAAAAAAAAAGATCTGGAATGCCTTTTTATGAGACAACAATAGATGTTTTCACTGAGTTAACACAAGAAGCCTTGTGTAATGGTCTGGATGGGATTAACACTGGGCTTCTTTTTTCCACAGTGACATTTGAAGTGTCGTCTGTGAATGCAGCTCTGTTGTGTTTTGCGGTGTCCGTAGTAACCCTCGTGGTCCATATGGGTCGATCAGCAATCAATCAGTGACTGTTCTTGATGGGGTGTCATCTGAGAGATGCTAATGGATTTAACTACACTATTGCCCTTAAAGGGTAGGGATGGGGTTTACTGAATACTCTCTTGTACCCCAGCAGCCAAAACATGAACTTACTCATTACATGCTGGACCAGTTTGGTCTGGGTCATACGTTTACAGATTAAAGATTTGACTTTCGTAAAGAGAATTTGCAGGTTTGTAATAGTCATTACTGCTCTCGATTGTGTCTACAAGTTTGTTTATTAAAAAGCATCTTATAAGCTACAAAGATATGCCACTAAACATTTATAAGCATAACCACTGTTTTTGTTTAGGCAGTACAGGAAATGTTCTTTCATGTTAAGGTAACAGTTTCAGTTTCATTTGAAGGAATATTTGTTTGCTTTTAGGAAGTGTCAGCTAGCTGCTGCAGTCTTCATTCAGTGATATTGGCGTCCCAGCAGTCTCTTCCAACAACTCCCTATCACTTGCGGCATGATGTTACACATTAACAATGAATTCAGCTTACAGAACTACAGTTGATGGAAGAGAAAATGAGAGTGTGAGGGAAACCAAACAAAAGTTATCCATGACACAGTTGTAAAGAAGACTTAACTTCAACGCACATACAAGGCCCACTGAGATAAAAATGACAACTTTTATTTGTTCTGCTCTAATGAAGAAGGTACATTCTAACATAAACTCCTCAACACTTCCTCATAACTTTTCTTTTTCTTTACTTTGACATGGATTTATTTTCTCATTTACTTCTGTACATGTTGCAGCCTCTATCAAACCTGTTACAGATAATTCATATACATTTTATTCTTGCAAACATAAAAAGAATGTGGAAGGAATTTAAAAGGACATTATTAATCATAAAAATGCAAAAAGTAAATGAATAAATACAGCAGAACGGAGGAAATGAAATAAGTAAAGACATTCAGATATTCAGAAACACAAATAAGGGTCTGTGTCTCTGTAGGTATTTAAATGTTGACTTATGTTATTACCTTTTTTATCAATAAGATTTTCTGTGGGCATTGATTAAACCTTAAAAACCAAAGCAATTGACTAATATTACATATTAATGAATACCACAAGCAAGTTCACAGTGGGCAAGGAAAAAGTATATGAACCCTTTAAAATTCAGTGCTTTCTCCATTCATTTGCCATTACAACAGTAGACAAATATAATGTTCTTAAGATGATGACACATAATTATAATTTTACTTTAATGTTTTTACTGAATCCATTTGAAACAACTTTAACAAAACCTAACTGGGTCTGTAGTTTAGACATCAGTGGCCTCATGTTCAAAAGGTATGTAGACATCTTAAAGCTTGCCAACAAAATAAAAAGAAATCAGATTTTCAAAACCCTGTACGCCTGAATCCACGTTTGCTTTCACTGCTGCTGAAGAAACTTCAACCAGCTTGTAATTCTAGCATTTCACCTATGTTATCCTACAGCACTGTTCAATAGGCATGCTCAAAATAGATATGGGAAATCATCAAGTTTGTCTCAACTGAATCAAATGTTTCTTTTTCTTTTTCTGAGTCTACATGAGGAGCATAGAGATGAATTAAGACATTTGTGAAACGCATTTAAAGTCTGTGCCACAGCACTAAAAAATGAACAATGAATGTAAGATTAAAAGAATCCAATGACTGTTATTCAGAAAGGTTAATGCGCCTCAGAAATGCCTTGTTCTTTATGGATCTTCACCTCCAGCTGGATTGTCCAGCTTCTGTTGTGCTATGACAAACAGAACGAAAACTGAATTGAATACTTGTTGGGATGGTGAGATAGTGTACATTTGTTTCGTGCTGCAGGTTTTGCGTTTGCTGGTAAAATTAGGGCAGCTGGAATGAGCCAACTTCCATGACTAATTTAATGTTCCATTTTGCAGCGTAGTAGCTTGCTGCTCCAAAACCTCTGCCAGCTGATGAATGCAGTGTTTTCTTTTCCAATCCCTACCCCACTTTCTTGATTTAATTTCTCTGAATTCCCCATAGTCAATCAGTGTTTCATTCTCTGCCAGATGGCATGTTGCTTTCTAGAAGTATCTTTGAAAAACAAAACTCAGCTCCAAGCAACGTTCATTCAGATAGGCATGACACACCATCATGTTTGGTTGTTTGGAGCTAAAACAACAACTCACAATTTAGAAATTTACAAAAATAATTGTACTTTAGATTTTACAGTACTTGACAATGGAGAAATTCCTCTGTAATAAACGGCGAGACTTTGAAATCAAAATGGACTTACATCAAATTATAATTCCTGACATGTTCCTAAACAAGAAAATATATGGGTACCATAGGTAAACAAACAGCTCACACAATATATCACAACAGTATTTGACTTACCTTTTCTCTTTTTCTGCCATGTGTGTTTTGTTGCAGTTTCACAGTTTGTATCATGAAAAAAAAACAAAGTTCCTCTTATCCCACCCAAACACATGAGATATCATTTGAAAGGCCAGGATGTCCTCTACAAAGGACATCAGGGCTTAGTAGTGTAGCTCAAATGAGTCAAAATATACAAACAGAAAGTCAATGTCCACTACAGAGGACAAAACGTATAGGCTGGGTCTCAGGAGGATAGAGTAAGACCCTGAAACCACCAAGGAGTTAAGGATTAGAAATGGCTGATGTAGGTCTAGAGCAAGAAAGAGGACATTTAAATGACTTTCTTTTAATCACTATCAGGAATCTGAGATTACTGGCAAACAATCTAGGATTACTGGTAAACAAACATCAGTGATTTATTGGTCTTAAAAGAACTGCACCGAGCTGGACAAACTTGGAACTCTGAAGATTGAGAACATATGGAATGCAGTATGGTTTGTTTCGTTGAAATGTGGCTTCTCTCACCAGCTTTCCAGATTTTCAGTGACACAGAGTGCGGGTGGCAAAAAATAAACAGCCGGTCCCAAACTCGGTGGTCGTGATGGATAGGATAGGATACCACTTTATTGATCCCACAAGGGGGAAATTTGTGTGTTACCACAGCTTAGCATAAAAATACTGCAGAATAAGCAAGGAAAAGTATGATACAATAACAATGGTCATCGGAATTATATGTACAAGCATACACAGTAAGCATAATGGATTGATGGATTGAGGGTTGTGGAGATGAAAATGAATAATAAATATATATACATAAACGTCACCAAATAGTGATGACAGTGGAGATGAGGTGACCAAGTGGTTTATTGCATTAACATGTGTTGTTATAGAGTCTGAGTGCTGTCGGTATGAAGGATTTGTGAAAGCGTTCCTTCTTGCAGCGGGGGTGTTTCAGTCTCTGACTGAAGGAGCTGCTCAGCGCATCCACAGTTCCATGGATGGTGTGGGTTGTCCATGATGGATCTCAGCTTGGCTGGCATCCTCCTCTCCCCCACCACCACCACCACCAACTCCAGAGAACATCCCAGTACAGAGCTAGACTTCCGTACCAGTTTGTCGATCCTGCCCCTGTCCCTGTCAGTGCATCCACTACCCCAGCAGACTACAGCATAGAAAAGGGCAGATGCCACTATGGAGTCATAAAGTCTTAAGTAAAGTCCTGCAGACTCTGAAGGACCTCAGTCTCCTCAGATGGTGGAGTCGACTCTGGCCCTTCCT
>JAOWBL010005659.1:0-10045 GCA_028564865.1 Zenarchopterus dispar
AATTAGGACCTTAGACACTAATAAAATGTGAGATTAGACTGTCAAGAAGGACTGGTGAAGGACACACACCCCACATTTTTTTTTTTTTTTTAATACCGTATTTCTTCTAATTAACGCTCCTGGGCACATCTATTTAAGACCGAATGGTCGGGGAGGATGCTGGTCAGACCCGACAGACACAGAAGTAAAGTGAAGGTCGGCTGGGAATAACTGGTGGAGTCCCCTGTCAGAGAGAACTTTAACTCTCATCTCCGACAAAGCTTCAGCCACGTCCTAGGGTAGGCGGGGGACCTTAAATCTGAATGGACCATGTTCTGTGCCTCCATTGTTGAGGCAGCTGACTGGAGATGTGGCCGCAAGGTTGTCGGTGTCTGTAATGGCAGTAGTCCACAAACATGCTGGTGGACACCAGTGGTTAAGGATACCATCAAGTTGAAGGAGTCCTATAGGACAGTACAAGTGAAATAGTTATTTAATAAGAGCCACAAAAAAAAGTCAACAACTGAAACTTAACTAAGCAAATAAGTAAGAGCCTCCCTTTGAATAATTACTGGATGGATGATTATGCTTGAGCTGGAATCCAGATCAGTACCAGACAAAAGATGAGGATTGTCAAAGCACTGTGGGAATATCTTTTGTAGCAGCTTCAAATTGGTGACCCTGCATCGCTCATTGTAAGTCGTTTGACAGCAGCCATGTCAAAGGTCTTGTAGCCGGAGATAATTTTCTGACATTGTTAGAAAATGTATGACTTTGTCTACTGCCAGCAAAGGTTGAATATATATTGTAGCGTACAATTCAGGAGGTCTCATAATTGGTCTTGGTCTTTACCCAAGATTAAGCAGATTAAATCATATACTGTGAGATACAATTATCTTATACAACTGCAGAAATTGTGCCTTCTGTGAGGGCTGCCTCTTTTAAGATCTATCTTACAGATTTGCTTTTCTATTCAAAAGTACTTTACTGACAAATATATTAAAGTGTATGAGAACATATCTAGCCCGAGAGGACAAATCAAGCTCACCAGATTGTTAGAAAATTACTTGACCAGCCAGTTTATATAGTTTAACCCTTTATGCCTGTAGAGTTTTCACCAACTAGCATGCAAAACTGTGCTTAGGCGAACTTGTTTTATGGCAGGTCATAAAGGGTTAATAAAAGGCAAGTTGTTATTTCCAGTTTCCAACTAATAAGCACTTTGTGCTACATTTTATTGTATGAAAAGTGATATATAAATAAAGTTTGATTTGATTTAAAAATTACAGAAGACCAATAAGTTATATTTCCTGGTCATAAAGCTTTGAAATACAGTATATACTGCAATTTAAATGATGACAATTTGCTAGGAACATAAGCTCTACATCAGCCGCTGTCTTGGGGTGATACACTCAGAGGCGGTTTTTGGCACTGGCCAGCATTTATTCATGATACACAGCATGAGCACTGGAAAAAAAAAAAAAAAGATGTGCAGTTTTCTATTATCTGTCATGTCATTGTGTGGGGAATTGGCAAATTGGTGCCCCCTGCAGCTGCAGGCGCCCCTACTCGCTGGCGAGGTGCGCAGACCACGCCACACACGCTGTGTGAGAAGAGGGAGGGGCGGCGGGGGACAGGTCACCTGGGTCTCCCAAATGGAAGGAGTGGGGGTGGGGGGGTGATGTCAGTCACACCTCGACTTTCTTCCAAATAACGCTCATCTCATTCATAATATTATGAATAAATTCCTGCATGTTTTTCTGAATCGTGTAAAATGGCTAATAAAAATACGTGATTAAAAAAACAACAAAATACGATTTAGTCTTGTCTTCTGGTCGTGCATGACCAGAGTTTTGGGGGCTCATGGGAAATCTAGCTTTATTGATTGTCGAGTGCCAAATAAACTCAGACATGGACAGAAAAAGGTCAAAGCCATCAGGTGCCCAATTCAGAAAAAAAAAAGGGAAGAAGAAGAGGAGAAACGACCAAAGGATAAAGGTCCACAACTATATTCTCTCTGTAGGATTCTGGTATTCATGTCAGGAACGAAGAGCTATTATTGGTGGTAATAATTCTTACGTTTGTTAGCCTTCTTGCTATGATGCTTGCCATGCTTATAAAACAATAATTCGGTCTTAAACACGAAATTTAATTTTACCATAATATTGTGCTTTGCAAGAAAACTGTTACAAGCTCTGTGATTATTTCCATCATTTAGGTTAACATTTGGCCGTATAATTAGCCAATAGAACTTTCATATCTGCAGTTTCAAAGACTTTTGCCATTCGACAAAGCATAACTTAATCGGTCATAACCAAGGAACTTATTGTTCGTCCCTGAAAGACAGATTAGTATAGCATCTAATGACAGACATTTAGCATGTTTATTTTAATTTTCTATTCATGGATGTTTTGTATGAGTTTTTTGTAGCCTGCAGTCTTTTGATGTGAATTGCAATTCAGTTGTAATTTCACTTCTAAAATATTTTGAAACATGCTCTGGTCAGGATGAGCTAGCCACCTTCCCCACTAGAGATTGCTCTTGTTACATTTCTTTAATATATCTGATTGTATATATTTGCAACTTTAATGTATATATTGTATATTTAAGTTCTGATAACTTATATTGTTTCATGCAGAATTGCCTCATTGTGTTTTGGAAATGTTGGAGGTAGAGATTGTGCACCTTAAAAGTGTTTCCTGGCGGAATTGCAATAGTTAAATAACTGGATTTGTTTGTTGTTGTTTTATTAAAGGATTTCTGCAATTGAGAAATATGTTTTCCTTTCACTTATATTGGTATAATGAAAAACAGTATGTTTGTGCAAACTTTTTTTTTTTTTTTTTGCATTTGGAGGGGCGCTCGGAAAGGGTTTCGCCCGGGGAGTACGCCAATGTAGAACCGCCACTGAATACACTGTGTAATATTTAGACCTTTAATGCATGTGTGACAATAAAAGTTGGCAAGATGAAAGTTTTTGACCTTGGCTCTCATGTTCTTCCCATCCAGTCATTCTCATTCATTGACATAGAAATACAACCCTCAGAAACACTGTAAATTACAAGTAAATTACAAGTGAGGTCAATTAGTTGATGTGAGTGACTTTATTCAAATGACCTCAGCTGATATGCCATTAACTGTTTATGCTAACAAATGTTTAAATTTACAGGCAGAACCGGACATACTGAGGTAGTGCGAGTTGTATTCGATCCAGAGAGGGTCAGCTTTGGCAGTCTGCTCAAAGTCTTCTGGGAAAGCCATGATCCAACTCAAGGTATGGCACCCACAGCTGCTACAATGCATTGAATTAGAGGGTGTGAATAGTTCTTTACAAACTTTCACCATTTTGGCTTAGTTTATGCTAAATAATCTCATAACAAGTCAGGTGGTTATTTTTTCTTCTTGATTTTATTTATTTTTTTCATCTGAGGTTATAGTTATCCAATTTAATTGTCAGGTAAGAAGCAGATTTTATTATTATTATTATTATCATGTTTTGAAATATGAAACCTTAGAACTGAGAGAGCGTAAGGTGTACTTTTGTGATATTATAGGGCTTGTAAAGCCACAGGGTCATTCTTCAGTTTTTATATTTTAATAAAACAATGGATTATTTGAGAATGCAGTTCTTAAAAGGAACTGTTTTTGATTAGACTTATAGGCTGAATTAAGTCCCGCCACTGTAATGAAAATGCATTTATGTTTGTCAAATATTTTGAACTATTCAGGCTTACACGAGTTTATTTGTGCAATGCATTCTGAGCCAATTTCATCATCTGGGTGTGTTGGACAGTTACTGTTTAAAAATGTACAACTTTTGTTAGCCAACAGTATAAACTCAGTAGGTCTTTACAGTTTTCCTGATGCTAAATAAGCAAATATGAACTCGCAGATGCTAAACATTCACAGACATGACCTCTTTAGACTTCTCTAAAGAGGTCATGTCTGTTAATTGTTATAATAGAAATCTGTTACAACCACCCCATATCTAAAAGCCATTGGACAAAGAGTAATTTTTGCGGTCATGTGTGAAACAGGAACTCACTTTGAGCTGCAGGTTCTACAAAGGGAGGAGTTATATCATTAGACACACCATTAATAATCAACATTGACTGAATCTCACGGCACAGAACCCTCATCTGTGGTTGCCCAGTTTATATGAAACTTATTTATGAAACACTGCTGTAGGCACCTCAAATCTGGAAGCTATAATAATCAAAAGCTCAAACATAACAAAAATTAGTCATAGACTCATGGCTCTTTGCTCTAACCATACTGAAACTGTCTTTTGTTAATGTAAACACCCGCACGGCTCACAACAATATGCTTTCCTTGAACTGCTGATGATAAAAAGCAAAGTTCTGTACAATACTCACCTCCACAGTTGTCAATGAAAAGCAAATGACACACAGACACTTTTACTGCCCACCTCTCTGACAATTTTAATTTCAGTGGGCATTTTGAGTATTTTTGTTCCTGTTATTTCCACTTGTATATGTGATTAAATTGAAATGGCTAGGCAGAAGCCCTGTTTATCTAAATACTACATCCAGAAATTTGTCTTTTCCATTCAGTTGAGATAACAACCCTGAATCAAGGAGCAAGAACTGGTCTCTTTGGGTGGAGTCCATTGTGGAAGTATAAAAAGTTGCAGTTCATTGACTGACCACCAGAGTCAATCTCTACTGATCCCCATATTATAATGTCAACTTTGCAGCAGAAATAATTAAGCATATTTACATGCTGGTTCAAAAAGCAGTTTGGGTTTCCTTAGCTAGATATCTCCTTCAGCACAACCATAATGGAGATGAATATTTTTTGTACCACATCAGGTAAAATTGTATAAAGCAACACATTTATGTATAGGGGCTGGCATAACTAATACCTGTCACTTTTGCTATTTAGCGCTTAGCACTATATTGACTTTTGAGCTGTGAATAAAGACCTGATAAAGTCTATTGTATTATAATTGACTTAGAGAATTCATTTTGTTGTGCTGTTACTTGCACAGATGAGGACAAAGCCTAGCTAAGCAGCTAATTGTGGATCGGGTAAATGGATTGGTAATTTCTAATGATGCCACATCAGAGATGACCAATGAAATTGGAGGTTCTGCTGCGGGCACTGGTCAGAAGTTCCAGAGCTCCTCTGGAGTAGTTTGGTTGAAGGGACCCACAGCAGATAATTTCAGGACCCTTCCAAGTGATGGTCCACTGGGACCAGCACTCAATCAGCAACTTGTAGCATTAGAATACTAGGTTTCCCAATCTGCATTGCGTGTCAGCTCTGCAAACTCTTGTTTTGGATGCTGTTTTTTTAGAAACACTTATAATGAAAATGTCTGGACAAATTGAATGTAAAGTAATATTAATTAACATCATAGATTAGCTTCAGCTAAATCGGTTAAGCTAAAATAGTAAATTTGCAGTGACTGAAAAAAGGTGGGCATGTTCTAGCTGACTTCTCGGCCAACTTGCTCTGCCCATTTGCAACATGGTACCATGAGATACGAGGGGATAAAGAAACGTCAAAAGTAAAAAACAAAACAAAACAAAAAAAACATTGGAGTACTGTAAATTTCTCTAATATTATTTGGGGTTCCTTTGAATCCTTTTCTCAGCCATAATATGGCTGACATGGCTGTCTGATCTGATGCTTTTGAATCAGGATTCAAATTTAATGTTAAATAAAACGTAATTGTTTTATAAAAATGTGAGGCCTCAACATCACTTCCAGGATTAATGTCTGTAAATTATGGTGAAACATAGACTTTGGTTATCCAGCATGAATGAACGGAACTAGATACAGATGTCGGGGTGTAATTTTAGAAATACCGCAGGTCCAGAGATCATTTTACTCCAGTGTGAAAAGGACATTAGACTGGAGTTCAAACTTAGTTTTGGAGGTGTTTACCTACAGCACTGATGCTATACCTCTTTTAAATACATCAAATATTCCCTTAAATGCAATTGATATCCTTTAAATATAGAAATACTTTTTAGTGTCACTTTAACAGGATTAAGTTTTCCGTTAAAAAGCATGGATAAGAATTAGTGTGTTAAGCCTATTTGAGTAGCAACATTTAACATTGTATAACTATATGAAAATGAGTTTGCTAACATTTTAACACGTCAAGTTGAATATTTTGTATGTTAATTCCATGTAAACAGTGTGACATGTTAGCCCATGGAAGGCTATCATAGTGTGAGTTATAAAATATGTAATTTAAGTAATGTCTGTAAAGATCAATGTCTGTGTCTGCACACTGATACCTGGAATAACACGCTTCAGTACACTTCAATGCCATGCTTTGATGTCAGTGAGAAAGTTCAAAATGCTTTTATTTATGCTGTTAAAGACTGATCATATTTTTGGAAATGCTGTCAGTTTTTGCCTCTAGATGGTGTGATTTTCTCTTTGCCAAGAACTGAAACCTTATGATAATGTCTTTATATTCACGTGTGCTTGTGTGTGCATTCAGGGATGCGTCAGGGGAATGATGTTGGGACACAGTACCGCTCTGCTATCTACACTTACACACACCAGCAACTTGAGGAAGCTTTGGCCTACAAAAATCAATACCAGAAGGTAGGTGATTATATCATTGTGAGGTTATTTGAACCATCTTCTGTTTTTGTGCACGAAAGCTTTCTTATAGCTTTCTTCATCTTTGAAATATGAAAAGGTTCTTATTCAGGTTTTTCTTTTGAGAATTTTGATGTGCCAACTGGATAGACAAAGTAAGATTTTGAAAGACTTAGTCAAATCCATCCATTCACCCATTATCTGTATCTGTTTATTCCTATTCAGGGTCACAGGGTTCTGCTGAAGCCTCACCCAGTTCTATGTTGATGAAAGACAGTGGTATAGACTGTGGGAAAAGTACTCAGTCACTTAACACATTAGTTTCTGAAGACCAGTTTTGAACGCTGTTTTTCTTTTTGCGGGAGCAACATGTTGCTTCAAAAGCTGAAATCAGTCAAAATGACAATTGCGATTACCTAAGGCTGGGTTACTACAAATGGTTGGTTGCTTTGCTAAGCATGGTAGTATAACTATCCTGGATGAGGAAGGGATTTCTGCCAGTCATTGCCTTAGCCAACTCTCAATCAGTTATATTAGAAATAAATGTATTGCTTTATATAAACTCTCCTGGCATTGTACAGTAAAACTCACCCCCCTCAGAGTTGTCGTGGTGTGGATGTGGAATCAAACAATTGAGACCAGAACAGTTCTTTGAACCAGGCTGAAAATATGTTTATTTTTGCTCTAAAGTTGGACATTTTAACATGGTCAATTGGAGATTGAATCAGCTTTGCAGTCAGCTTCTGTCGGTCACTGCAGAATTGAGATGGTTGGTGCTTGGCTATACCCTGGACAGTCACCAGTCCATTTCAGGGCTACATGCGAACAGCCAACATCACACTCATTTCTATGGGCAATTTAGAATGGCCATTTAAGCCGACACACAAGTTTTTGGAGGAAGCTGGAGTACCTAGAGACAACCCATGTAAGTATGGAAAGAACACGCAAACTTCACCCAGAAAGCTCCCCCTGCAGGGAATTTAACTAGGAATCTTCTTGCTGTTAGGAAAACATCTCAGACACTTGTGTGGACAGCATACAGAAACAACACACACAAAAATAAAATATATGTATAAACAATATAAACATCACCTCATGGGTTATACTATGGTAAGAAAAAAGGCATATTACATTTATTTATTTATGTATTGGTTTAGATCATGTTGAAACATAATCAGGAAAAAGTTATTTTTTTTAAAATTATTATTGTAGATTAGTTTTGCATTTGTAGTTGTAGAATTAAGCAGCCCAAGAGGAAAGAACACCACACACCTGGGAGACCAGGCCATCATGAGCAATAGAATCTGTTACACTTGGACCTAAAGCTAAAATCAAAGCTGTTTAGACAGAAGAGACTTTCTCCTGGCAAACTTTACAAACACTCTAGATTTGTGTTGTCATTTTCTAATTGTTTCATCATAAATGTTAACATATATAGGAAAGAGAGCACAGAGAGGAGAGACACAGTGGTACATTAGACAAAATATATTAGTAGTCATTACTCATTACCTGGAGAACTAAGAGTTTATGTACATATGACTGATTCATGGTTACGTGATGTACTACAGACACAACTATATAAACAGATGTAGACTGCAGACACTGAGATGGTCAAAGGGTGAGACTGGAGGTAAACATGCAGCTCTGGAAGTTCTGGCCTGCAAACATACAGATGAGAAAAAGAAGGAGATTAGCACAACAAACCACAAGAACAATGGAGTGCAATTATGCTTATGAAATAGTTCTAATCAGCAACTGTGGATTGATCTGAAGAAAGTTAAGATGAGAGAATAAGAGTGAGGAGCACCACTCAGTGGAATATGTTGTTGTCCCCCTGCGGTGTAGGTCTATATCAGCATATCTCGGATGAAACTATGTTTAGGACAAGCCTGCTCTAGTCTTGTCCTGTAGCTATGACTACTGGCCCTAACACACTAAACAAACTATAGGCTAACAGGCTTTACTAAACACAAGCGTTTTAAATTTGATTTTAGAGGTGGAGGTGGTGACAGCCTCCTTAACCCAAACTGGAATTTGGCTCCATAGTATTGTTTTTTTTAAAGTTTTTTAAAGTTTTTTTTTGTCTGCATATATATATATATATATATATATATATATATATATATATATATCAAAAAATAAACACAGGGACACAGACTTTCAAAATAAAATAGGAACTAACCAAAAACCAAACCCATAACGATAGTAGACTGCATCTAATTTTTCAGTTTTTATTTTTTTCAGTAAATAAAACTGCTGTCTAGATCATGTTTCTAAAACTGCCCCCAACCACCAACTTTACAATATAAGGTTTTTTTTTTTTTAAAGATGCATGGAGGTGGGGCAAATGATTGTGATAATTCTAGTAAGATATGAAATCTACTTTATCTATATGCTTTTAAAGTCCATTGACACAAAAGATGTTCACTGGCGTCTCTCTTGAATTCTCTCCTGCTGAGGCTTTTCCACTGCCACCCCACCAAAGGGCTTGTTGCCATGGAAACTTGCAAGGAAGAGGTTACTCTATTGTACTGTATTCTTTTGTAGTGTAGTTTGGTCTTCATTAAAGTCCCTTTTCTCTCCTTTGCTCCTCACATTGTTTGCCCTTCCTTTTTCTGTCTAAAACCTTTTTTCTTTCATCAGACTCATTCTCAAAATGATGGACTTGATTGAATTTTGAGTAGAAGCATCATTGCTGTGCAATGACTGGGGTCATTGCACAGTCCTTATGTCCTTTTAGCCATCCGGTGGTCTGTAATGTATAGAATAAATGACAAAACAAAAGGCCAAAAGGAAGGAAACATAATTTAAGGAAATAATGGATAATAACCTTGACAAGAGATTGATGGACTCATGATTAGTGAATATTCTGAGAAGTTAAGAAGGAGGTACAAGATTGAAAATGTTGATTAAAAATATATGAAGATCTGTGTCAATACTAAATTAATTTGTACTAAATTGAAATGAAGTTGAAGTCCTAAATCTTAAATCCCAGACAAAATGTCAATTTCTTGCCAAAGGATGTTTATATGTTAACTTATTTCTACTGTTTTCCAGACTAAAATGTAAGTTTTGATAACTACAAAAACCATGTCCTTCAGCTTTTTGTGTTGACTGAATGTTTTCAGGCCCATAGAGGCAATTTAATGAACAAAACATCTTTCATTTCTCCCTCTCTCTTTTTTTCTTTAGATTTTATTAAATTCAATTCACTTTTATTTATATAGCACCAATTCACAACAAAACTCACCTTAAGGCGCTTCACACTGTAGGGTAAAGATAAAACAGTGTTACAAGGAAAATCCCAAAAATCCAATCATCCCCTATGAGCAAGCACTTGGTAACGGTGGGAAGGAAAACTCCCTTTTAACAGGAAGAAACCTCCGGCAGAACCAGGCTCAGGGAGCCATCCACCTCGACCGGTTGGGGGTGAGGGAACAGAGAAGACAGAAAGGAGAGCAGAGAGAGACACATGCTATGG
>JAOWBL010005660.1:0-10044 GCA_028564865.1 Zenarchopterus dispar
AAAGTTTCACATAGTCGACCTCGAACTCACCATATTTATCAGGCAGTTTTTAAAACAAAATTCTCTCATCCTGGCATATCTGAGTGCATATCCAGTTTAAAAAAAACAAAACAAAAACAAACAAAAAAACCCCCCAAAAAACAAGACCCTTGGTGACCATTCCTGACATCTAACAGAGCTAAAGATAAAACCGGTTGAACGTTTTGCTCAAAATATGTTAAATAATCTATAAATTGGGGTACGTTCATTCATGCATCACAACAAGAGGTAAAGCCTAAACATAAAATGGCATAAAGGTTTAACATTCCAAGGTTAAACAATCCATGTACTGTGACCTAATTGATGACATCACGCTGCTTTAATCATGCTTTAATCATGTTTTAAAAATTAAGTCAGCCAATGATGACATTATTTACTTGATTAGGCAAATGATGACCTCAATGACATCATCATTATGTTATGAAGTATAAAGTAATCAAAAAAAAAAAAAAGTCTGAAGCAGTTACCTTAAAGAAGTTATGATGTCATCAACAACACAAGGAGGAAAAACCTTTATGTCAAACAGTGGCAATGAGGTGGTCCTGTAGCATAAAGGGACTCCTACTGAAGGCCAGCCAGGTATAAGAAGAGGAGGAGATGGAGAGGCACAAAAATATATTAAAAATATATATAAAAATATATATAAATAAATAAGACCTGTCCAGGTGTACCCCTGCCTATCACCTGTATTGACCACAGGGCTCCAGCAGACCCCTGTGACCCTGTACAGGAACCAGCGGGTAAAGAAAATGGATGGATGGAAGTTGTTCTAGCATAGAAAGAGCCTTTTAAATATACTAATAGACACAATGAGAGTCTACAGCTTTACAAGAGTACCACTTCCTTTCCATTTTTTTGTTTCAGCATGCAGATATGTGAAATACACCAGGGAGCTATGTTCTTATTATTAGACTCTCTTTTTTTCAGAGGAGCAACAGCAGCTATAGCTAAATACAGCAAATCTATTGTATTATTGACAAACTAATCAGCATCTGCTGGGATATAATCCGAGTCACTGTCTTGAATTTTTTTAACCTTAGTTTATTGTACTAATATGAGAGATGAGAAACAGTTGCCATGTGAATGTGAATCTGAAAACGCCCGTCACCACCAGTCTGTTGTAACAACATCCATCTTGCCTCAGTTCTAGGTCTGTTTGTATCAAAGATGTTTCATAGTACAACTTTTCATATTCTCCAACACACTACAGTCATAATTTTTTGCTGATATTGCATTGAAATCACGTCCAGCTGGCCAACTCTGAGAAGAATACCAAACCCATTAATAATTTTCATTTTAAGTACCAAGTGGTGCCAAGTACCAAAGGGGTAATGGTGACATTTAGGGAAAGTACTGGTACATGTTATTATTACATTTCAGGTAAAAGCCAGAAAAGTTTTCAGTGTTGGAACAGAAGAAGCGGTAAGGGATGAAGATCTGGGATTCAGAAGAGAGGGGAACAGATGTGAAAAGCCTGCTAATGAGACAAGGTCTCAGTGGAAGGAGACTCTGCTGTCCCGACAGAGGTGAACAGGTCAACAGAAAGCTGGTTAGCCAGAAGGTGGGGAAGCTGCAGACAAGAGAGATTCAGGGAGCAGGAACACAGCTGGAATTTGTAATTCCTGAGAAACCTAACTACAGCACAGTATACCCGTAGAGATTTTAGATGCTTTTTAAGGATTATCAAGCACCCCTCAGTTTTATCTCAGCACCCCTAAAAAGATAAAACATTGATCTGTTAATATTGCTCATAATGTAATTTTGTATAACATTTTTTAAATTTGTGCTAGTTTTAATTTTTGCAAACATTTATCGTCCATCAAAAAAATAATCTGCTAGTTGATAGCCACTATAACGACAACAAAAATTTCCTGTTTGTACACCTGTGTGGCTGGTTGCCCTCTTCAGGCTCAGGTCTTTCATGAGAGACCAGGGAACCTTGTGTACAGTGTCCTAGCTGATCTTTGGTCACAGCTCAGAGTACTCCAGCTATCACTGGCTTCACTTTCCACATGCTCTACTTCTTCTTTCAGCCCTTGGCATTTTTTTAAAGCTTCTATTGTTGTTGCTTCTTGGTTCTTCTTGCCAGTGAGACAACACCAGTGTATCAGTCTGGATTTGGAAGTTATGTCATTATCCAGCTCAAATTCAGTATTAGTTTGGTATTATATTTTAGACATATCACTGTGTGATAAACCAAAAACATGGTGTTTGCAGGTACTGACCCTTTAACTAAAACTTATTATTTTTTCAGCTGAAACAAGTCCTTTCCTTGGGTTAAGTTAGCATGGCTCATGAAAAACTGCCTCCAGGTTAAACTATAGACATATATAGACATATCGGTCTCTTCTCACTCATTGTTGCCATTGCAGCGTAAGGAAATGGCAAACAGACACGCAATAATCATTTCAACACATCGTTCCAGTATTTTCTTCTTTTCTGTCTTCTTTTTTTATGTATTTGTGTTTGGCAAAAAGTGAAAGTGATGCACTGCGGCCAACAGACGTTATGGATTGTTAGTTTGGTAAGTTAGTAGATCCTGCCGGGCCCGTCACTTTATGGAGACACAAGGAGATGTTACCTGTTATTATTCCAGCCTCCCAGGCTTTACCCTGGACTCTGCTCATAGAAACCATCCTTTTCTAACTACTAGTTGTACCTCTTTCTATCAGCTATCAGATATATCAGTAAAGGCTCCTACACAGTGTGCAATTATTCACTGTCTCAGACGAACAATGGTCATTGTGTGAAGATTATGGAAATATCCAGCATCCCAGATCCAGATAGGCTGTCTCACTTCGTGCAGTTTGAGTGATGCCACAACCACCGTCACACTGGTCTTGCGATCAAAGACTGCCTGACTTCATTTTCCGACTGTGCCTGAAATCCTACGACTCTGTCGACTGACTAGCCAATCAAAATGTCACCTGAAATGACGTAGCAAGATTCCCTGAAACAAAGCAAAACGTAAAAGAAAGGATCAGATTTGGTGGAGTTGCAGTAACAGGAGTCATCACTATGAAGCCATTGCACATTGTCGCACATAATGTGTGTAACTGCAGCCTGAAACACGTCACTGTTTCCTGTGTGCTGCCTTTGTAAAACTGACATCCGAAGCCAGTCTCTTCACCTGAATCATAAGCAGTTATTTTTTAAAAGCATTTCTGGTACATATGAAACTGACTACAGTGCAGTTTATTTTCATTTTTTGTTTATTTCCCACTGCTCAATGCTGATGATGCAACTCACATCCCGACACAAGCCTATGTACAGGCTGTGCACACCATTCTTGACATCTTACCCAAGATTAAGCTGATCCGAGTTGTACAGTGTACATAATGATCTTATAAGACTGAAAAAATCACGCAGTCTGGAGAAGGCTGAAGAGAGGTTATATAGTATGTAAAGGATCTTATCTATCTTATCTAAGATGTCCACCACTGTACTATCTGTGTAAATTTTGATTCATTTAAATATTCTAAGTACATACTAATAAAGCGGTGAACAATGCCTGCCTGTCTGCTACAGGTGACAATAAAAAGTTGTCGTATTGACATCAGTGGAAAAATTGAAGGAGGATTGCACAATGTTGCATGCAACAATTGACTGAAAGGCAACACCTGGTAAAGGATAGTTTGGTTGCCATGAAACCAAGCTGAGAGCACATTTAAATAAAGAAATAAAAGGAATCTTATTCTCCAAGGGTTTATGGCTTATAACAGAAATTGTTTTTAGCTGATTGTATGCCGCCATCATCATTTTGCAGAAGTGCCAGATGGAGTCAGACACTCGTACGCTGAATGGTAAATCTGCACTTGATGAATGCCTCCCTGAGTGAGATTCAAAGTCCTGCTGTTCTGCTTTGTGTTTGGGTCTCTTCAGAATCTGGAGACAACAGAGGGAAGTTTCCAGCTGTACTTTAAGCAGGGGGAAGATGATAACCGAGGGATCAGATCACCCCAGGGATCTAAATAGCCCAGAGATGTCGTCAGGAAATGAATTTCAGGAGCACAGCTGTTCATTTTAAAGATGAAAACAGAGAGAAAAGACGTGCAACGATAAATATAACTACACACACAAAAGAAAATAGAAAAAAAAACAGACACAGATGTAAGTAGGTGAAAGTTTTGGATAAATATTTACAGACAGAACAATAATAGGAAAATAAACTCCTCAGTCTAAAATTTTAATTAAATTTCTCCCTGTAACTGAGAGATTCTGCATGATATGTTTATTAAAAATATTAAAGGTTATTTCAGAGCACACTGGAATTTGCTTTGTTTTAACATCCACATTAAGGCAGGAGTGAAGTGAGCCTATTATCACCTAAAGAACATATCAAGGATTAAAGGACTGATGTCTCAGCAGTCATCCATGCTTTTATATTCAGTAAACTGGACTACTGTAACGCTGTTCTCACGGGTCTCCTTAAAAAATGCATCAAACAGCTGCAGTTAGTTCAGAACGCTGCTGCCGAGTCCTCACTGAGACCAAGAGAGTGGACCGTACAACTCCAGTTCTTACATCTTCAAACTGGCTTCCTGTCAGTCACAGAATAGATCCTGGTGTTAGTTTATAAATCTGAATGATCCAGAGCCAAAATAAATCTCTTAATCTCCTGATCCATTATGAACCAACCAGAACCCTCAGGCCGCCAGGGTCACGCCTACTTTCTATACCCAGAGTTAAAACTAAACATGGTGAGGCTCATCACATGTGGAAAAACTCCCAGAATGCATCAGGGCTCCTGAAACTCCCAATTGCTTTATGTCAAAGTTGAAAACCTTTTTTTTTTTTTACTGCTGCATTTCAGTAATCTACAACAATGCACTACAACCTTTATTTCTTGCATCTCATTGGTTTTATTCTTTTGAACTTGTGTCTGTCTTTCATTTCTGCTTTTAAACACTTTTACTTTTTAATGCATTTTAAAAAATGTTTTGATGTAAAGCACTTTGAATTGTTTTGTACATGAATACAAATGAACTTGCCTCATCTTACTAAGTCTGGGGTTCAAGTTTAACTCCTATTTAATGTCTTAACTCTTCTTTAATTTAATTCAAAAGCCTATGTTTCTTCTCAAACTCCTTTGTTTTGTCATTAATGCTTGTTGGTTAACAACCTCCATTTCCGTCTTCAACTTTTTGTTACATCAGGCACAAGTGGTGTCTTTTCCTGTATGTTTGCTAAAACCTGGAAGCTAAATTTTAACATGAGTAATTCCCTTAATGAAATGAGACATGTATCATGGAGGTAATCATGCCCATCACTCTCATACGTGGTGCCAGAAAATGGTCAGAGGGAGGAAATGGATGGTAATGAACATCTGCTGTATGGAGTAGTCAAGTCAGAGCCTGGATTCCTTGAATAATGACCTTGAAGGAGATATTCACACCAGACATACACATTATAGGATGTAACGATCATTTCTGAACAGAAGCAGTTCTGTAAAGAGTAATGGTGAAACATTTCACTTAAACATGATGGAGATCTGACCTAGAACTGCAGAAAGTGCATGCTTGAAGCTTGAAGTGTTGCAGAGGTTCCACTATCAACTCCATGAACTCACAGGGTTCACTTACTTTTTTCATCAGCGCTGTGGGAGTTTAATTTTGGTCTCCTGAATGAAATCTTGTCATGAAAAACATGATTTACACATAAATTACCTCTCTACAGGAACCCTACTCCAAATTCACAAATGGCACTTAAAACTTGCTTAAAAAAGTAAATAAATAAGTCTCAGAATATGTGTTCAAGATCGGGACCCCATTTCCATATAACTTGATAATGTGCAAAATTCCCCACCAGCAACTACCATATGCAGAGGCGTAAAGGTGCATCCTCAACCTGTCCGTCAGCAAAGAAAAAACAGTTCATTTCTCTGTTAGTACAGGTGTGACAGGGACCAACAAGGCACAGCCCGGGGAAGAGGTGACTAATACAGAGAGTTGATGCTGTGTCTCCTGCTCAATGAAGCATTCAAGTTGTGAAGCGAAGAAAGGTTTTATATGATACTGAATCCAAAAAAAAAAAAAGAAACCATACACACAACAGACAACTGGAGAGACCTCTTCATTTGGAATCATACAGAATAACATTTTGGCTTTATCGCATTAATTTTCTCAGTTGAAGGTTATTAAAACTATGCTATATCCTTTATATCCATGCAAAAAAAAAAAAACTTACCACAGTAGCAAGGTAAAATATTTCACACTGCAGGTCTTGGAAAGCATGTAACACCCAAAATATACACAGAGAGTTGCAGACAAAGGTAAGTTTCATAATTTGCTTCCAATCTATAAGTAGCCTACCAGAGCTAGTTGAATGACACCACTTCTTGGAGAATATTTCAGTAAGTTTCTGGCTTGTCATAAGCGCTGCAGCAGGCACAGTAGGGATCTTTGACATGGACTGGAAAGACTTGTTTCATGGACATGTGGTATGATATATATATATATATATATATATATATATATATATATATATGTACAGTCCCATTGCTGTCAGGACACCACAGTAGTAGCTAACTGGCTGCATGGATGCCTGTTAGAGTTATAAAGTCTATTTAATCAACCCACTGATATTCTGACTGAGAAAATCTGAAGCCTAAATATGCAAAATGTCCATCTATTAAGTTAAATGTGCTTTATTTGTAATTTACTTTGCTGTTTAAAACATTTGTATCTGCATTTTGTAAGAATATCAGTCTACATAAGGCATTCAGAATGTAAATTCTAAGAATTATGGGTAGTATTTATGTGAATCCCAAATTTGTGTGGTTGGAGGCAGGGTTTTATTTTACTGACAAAAAGTTTGGAATTGCTCACATTTTCATGAATGCAGAAACATTCATGAAAATTTTGCTCTGAGAACAGTTTAAATACACATTTATTCCACTCAAATTTCATGAATGAGGCTCACTGTGTCAACTAGTGTGACTTTGATAATAATCAGATTACTTTTATGGAAGGTTAATGCAGGAAAGCCAATTAATTCCACTGTAGGTCTCAGTGTGGGATAATCTTAAAATGAAGTAGCGCATACACACAGCTTTTGAATAAATAGGGCTTAAAACTTAAAAGTACAGTGCTAAGTATGGATTTAGCATTCAGTCTCAGCATCTCGTCTCTGTTCACTGTCAGTAACTCCTCTGAGATTCATATTGACTGAAGCAAGGTTTGAACAGAAAGCAGTTTTCTGTCTAAATGTGTTAAAACAGCTTCTTTATTTTACAATGAATGCGACGTGAAATTCTGTCTGCTGAGTTAATTTCCCATTGGTGGTTGTCTGTAGTGAAAAGCTAGTTTTGTGAGATGTAAATGGATGTTTTGTTGCGCTACCTGCACTATAACCTTTTGAGGTTTCAAGACATTGCTTGAGAAAGAGAAATATAATAATGACCAGTCTGTGGTTTTAACTGAAACGACCAGAGAAACTGAGGTGTTTACCTCGCTGGGCTTTTTAATTCACTGTTAGCTTTCAGAGTGCTTTAAAAAGACTGATATTCCTTTTTATTCTTTTATAGAAAGCAGAAGACATCAATAATGCAGTCATACTGAAGTGGGTTTTCTGATCTTGTCGGATCAAGGTTCAGTTGGGATTTGGTACGATTTCCAGCGACATATTTGGATTAATTTGCCAAAATGAAAAGAAAAGAACATTTCTTGGGCTATAAATTAAGTCTCTTTTAAATATCTTTAATACAATATTGACACTAAAAGTGTGATATTGATTCTGCAACATATCTGATTTATGCTCCAAAAGATGCTCTTTAGCAGCATGTAGGTATTGATCAACAGTCCTCTTGAAATGTAAGAATCAACAGGACGTCTACTGAACCCACCGACTTCAAAGCGCTCATGATTTATTGGAAAATTCTTTGGTGAATTTGCAACAAACCGAGAAAAGCCTCCACTGATGTTACACTAATGCCTCCTCTCTGCCTCACAGCAGTCCATCTGAAGAGAAAACACACTGCGTTTGCTCAGAAGACAGCAGAAGGTTTTACTCACACACTGCGAGGCTCATCAATACACACACGTGCACACAAACAAACACACACATGCAAACTGTATTTTTAGTCAAAGTAATGATGTGTATGAAAACCCATCTGGGTTCCATTTTCAGTTTGAGACATCTGCAACACCGTTAATGATGGCTCAGACGCATCCGCATGCAATCTGATTTGCGGTGAAGTATTTCCCTTTTACAGCAAACATATCATTCATAGGTGGAGTTATGAGAATGGATTTGGGATAAATCTGAATGTGGTGCAAAAGCTTTAGAAACAAGACATTTTAGAAGCCATTTTCAATACACTGAAACTTATAAGGAAATTAAGTCATTAGTCCTGAAGTACAGAAATGTCTTGTAAATGGCCAGAATCATTAAGAGAAAAACTGCCTGAAGAGTCGTTGTAATTGAAAGATAAGTAATGATGCTTTTTGTGTCTTTGAAAGCCTCAGCAAGAATTAGTATTTAGTAGTGGAATTAGTAGCTTTTTGTTATTGTTTTTTTTAATGTAGAAACATAAGTCTCCAGCATCTAATGCTTTAATCCTCCCGTTATTTATTTGACAAACCTAACAAATACAAATAGAACAGTTTATAGGCAGGTTTCCATTAGAGGGTTTGACAGGGCTTGAACTGTTGGTCGGCGTCTCCCTTGGTGAGAACAGAACCACAACAGGAATTTTCTAGAAACTTCTGCGGAGCCTAAGCACGTCCCTGACTTGGGTTAGGTACTGCAGCACAGCACCACTGCTGGGTGGAGGGTGGTGCTGACTCACAATGTAAAGAAATACATCAAAGAGAAATGGGGTAGCCATCTCTGCTCCTTGTTTTTCTTTCATTTTCTTCTTATTTTTTTTTTTAATTTGTCATCTTCTTCTTTAATTTTATTGGTGGTTGGGAAACAGCAAAAGTGGTGCACTGCCACTTCCAACGGATAAGGAGTGTTAGTTTACTAAGCCATTGGATCCTTCCGGGTCCGTCACTGTAATAGAGACACAGAGGAGGTCAGCCTCCTAACTTTTATCCTCCACCCGAGCCAATGGAAACCCACCTCACATGGTACCCAGATGAGTCAAGAGCTTGCAGACCAAGCTTTAGCAGCAATAATTTGAAGCAGTCATTTCCTGTAAGGCTTTATCAGTCTCTGTCATTCTCTCCACATTGCTGTGGCGGAAATGTTTACTGCTTGCTGTAAGATTGTTTTCATGCATTCATAACTTCAAATTTGTGGCTGATTTATGAAGGTAGATCCTCTTTCATATTTTCCTGTGATGTTTTCAGAGATATGTGTGCCTGTTAGCTGAGCTGTGATATCATCAACTATACTCAACATACTTGATGGTGAGTATAAACATAAACACTTTATCTCAGGTAAAGCGTTTATGTTTATGTTATTAGGTACACCCGGTGACCTAATAAAGTCTTGCTAATGTGATAATTATTTAACCAACTAATTCAATTTAGAGTGTTGTAATCCATTCCCATCAAGTCTTGCTGAGTTTTCAGGTTTGATGATCTGTTACCTGAACTCTTGTATTTTTTTATTTTGTTTGTTTTGTTACTACTTTATGTTGTGTTTTCTGAAAGGTTGAATTCTTTGAAAGTAGTTTATTCTTGTTTTGGAAGAGGCCGATTATAGTTATGTTGTAGCTTCTTTCACCTCAGGGCCAACATTACCAAGGTTTTTTTGCTCTCCAAGTAAGAAAAGATATCTTCTCTGAGTTTATGAATGTGAGAATTAGAGTAAGAGTTTGGATCAAAACAGCCCAGAGTGAGTCGGAGAGCTCGAGTGGAAAGATAGGCCTATGAAGAATACTCTTCAAAGATCAAAGATTTTCTGGCAATCTTGAGATTAAACTTAGATCAATAATTTTAAGGAGTAATAATATTAATAGGCACACAAGTGACAGCTTCTAAGTAGCAACAGACACATATAGACAATCATGTATATTTTGGCAAAAAAGATGATTTATTTTTGTATTCTGACGAATAG
>JAOWBL010005663.1:0-10043 GCA_028564865.1 Zenarchopterus dispar
GACAGAATATATGTGGGTAAATGAAAGGGAGAAAATCAGAACAGAGAGGATAAAAGGAGAAAAGGTGAAGGGGGAAGAGGAGTAAAGGTGGAGGTGCAGGAGTTGAAATACTTGGGCTCAACTGTGGGAATGTGAGCAAGAGCCAAGTGTGGTCAAGGTGAAGTGGGTGCAGGAAATTATCTGGAGTTATCTCTGAGAGAAGGGTAGCAGCAACAGTAAAGGGTAAACTTCACAAGATTTATGTGATGAGATTTTCTTTTTCTAATCCACACCTGACAAGTATGGATTGGATTTTTTTTAAAAAAAACTTTACCAGAGGAACAATTATGATTAGTCATGTTGGACATAAAGTTATAGAAGCAAAATTGAGATGGTTTGGACACATAAAGGTATAGTGAGGTGAAGCGAATACATTGGTAGAAGGATGCTGGATATAAAGGTGCCATGCAGGGAAAGTAGAGAAAAGGGGAAGACCGAAGAGGAGGGTTCTAGATGTGGTGAAAGAGGATATGCAGCTGGTTGGTGTGACAGAGGAAGGCGGTGTAAGATAATACGAATGATCGCTGTGGTGACTTCTAAAGAGAAAAACCTAAAGAAGAAAACAAAGCACACATTAGAGTGACTAGTCAACCACGTAGTATCAACAGCTAGCTACCTAACTGTACTGCTTTTATCATGGAAATGATTCTTTTTGGGTGTATGGTGGTTAATAACACTTTCCTGTAATGTCATTAACTCCAAAAACACTTATTTCAACATATTCTGACTTTAAACTTTCAGCATAGTGACAGAAATGCTGACTCATTGCTTTCATCAGTATTGAATTTAAAAAAAACAGAAATCAGCGCTCTTTTAATTTCATCAAGAGCAAAAGTTTATAGTAAAGAGTTGAGTAACACTCCTCATTTCTCCACCATGTCACGGTACTCTATTACTACAGTAGCCCTGAAAGGACAAACACTGGCTCTCGAGCGGGATTTTACAGCCAGATTCATTTTGATGAGGTGTAATTTTAGGTTTTTTATAATATCATATGAACATCTAAAGTATGTAGACTTCTTAGTGTAAGAACCAGAGCAAAATTAAAAACTTATACAAGGGAAAAATATGGACTTTTTAGGACAACTCTGAAACTAGTCAGCATGGTTGCAAGAACACAAACACATCACAGTATGTAAGATTTTTTTTAGTACAATTTTACTTTCAGATTGCATAAAATAAACATTATTTTGTTTTATATATAGAGACTGAAAAAATACAGATACAGAAGCCAGCAGCCAAAAATGTGGCTCTCTCATCCATTGGCTTAAATCAAACACTTTTACATCATAAATATCTTTAATATCTTAAATATCTTGATCACTATCTGTGGAGATGAAAATCTAACACATAAAAAACAGAAGGATCCACTGTGTCATAGCTTTCTAAACAAGTGACAGTTGGTGAGATCCTGCAGCTGCAGGACACTCCCTTGTCACCTGATAGCTGTGTTAACTGGTCGTGTGAGTGTGCCCACACAGGAAACTACCATGGGAGAAGAAAGTGACACCCATTTTGGAAAAGTAACTCTTACACTTATTAATGGGGCTTTTGTAGACTAAATATCTCACAAGTAACATAAATCGCATAGCTGTAATGGATCACTGGTTTCAGTGAGTGTGTAGCATAGCAAAGGGGTTTCTATACCTTTCCTGAGACTTGAGTCATTTGCTGAAGAAACAAAAAGTAAATATCAGAAAAGCCGTCCTATGATGTGCATCACATGAATCAGTAGCGCTTTATAGACATGTTATTCTGCAGCACTTCCATAAAAGTAGCAGAAACAACAAAAAATAGATACTTGATGTTTGCAGCCAGTGGGAAGAAACCAAGTGCTGGCTTGCATTTAGCTGAGTAAAGGTTAAATGGGCTTTGTGAGTCATGGATCAGAGCGGAGAGTGGAGGAGAGATGGAGTGGGTTGAGGGTCAATACCAGCAGTGTGCATATGGTGGGAAAATGCTGTGAGGACACGGGAGAAAAAAACACTGTGCAAACAGGCGTAGTGCCGAGCCATGCGCAGCCCTGCAGGTGTCCAAGTAATTACAATTAAAGAATTGCATGAGGTCAAATGTCATACTTTATAACATCACTTAGGGTGCAACAAGCTTGTGTCTGTGGCACTTCCACAGTATTACTGATATTAGGTGGAAAAAAGGGAGAAAAAAAACACACATTTGCATTTATCTTGGGTAAAAAAATTAGCACATTGTTACACGTGAGGTTGTTTTAGCTCGATGTATGTACTTTTATGAGAACAGGATTTAAAAAAAGAAATCACAGACGCATAACCACACACTGTACAACGAGAACTGGACCAACCCTGTTTGAGTTTACCCAGAGGTTTTCGAAGAGAAGCTATTTTTTCACGATTTGCTGTCAGGAACTGATCCACCCACCTCCTTTAGTCCAAATATGAGCAGAACAAAGCAAGTCTGGCAGTCTGATGGAGCACATCCAATTTAATTCAGCTACCGTGAGCTACTGATTTTAGCTTGGCTTAGCTTATAATGCTAGATAACGTTACCTTATTTGATTCTTATTAAATCGGTCCTTGATTCAGATGTTGTTTTGGTGGAAACACCTGAAAGAGAGGACTGCCAGAGCCAACATGAAGACAGCCAGAACTCACTGCTTTACATGCATTAGCCCTCTACAGGTAGAGAATTTAGCCTGCCAGTATCATATCTTGATTTTTGCAGTCTGAGCAGGAACACCAGGGTTGTGTGTTTCTCACAGCAAACAGATCAAGCCAGCAAGGAGCCCGGGGAGAGATAGCAGCTGAGATTGCAGAAGAAGTCCTGATCACAATCTGGTCATCCTTTTGATTTGTACCAGCAAGAGAGGACAGCAAAAGGAAAAGGATTCATTTAAACCCAACATCCATCGTCATAACTAAGTATCATTAACTCAGGCAGAATTAAGCTAAACATAATAAATGCAACCCTTATTTATCCTGAAATAAGAGCCTATCAAGAAGTGCTCTCAAGACATCTGAGACGTCCTCTACGATGATGGAGTTGACTCTCAAGTCATATCGCAATAACGTAAAGTGCTAAGACAGATGCAGGCATGCATTATGTCACGCAGCCAAAAGCCAAGGTGAGTAACACAGCCGGGCTCTGATAGGACAACAGAGTATCTTTCAGCCCAAAAAAAAAAAAAAAAGCCAGCTCAGCAATTTCAAGGGTAAAAGAGACGGGAAAGATGCAGCAGTGAGAAGGGTGGAAGGATGTGACACAATCACATTATGTACGGGACACAGTGAGACCATCAAGTGATGCTGCGTAATATGATAAAGGAAGTGACTTACAGTAAGCCTTACAGCCTGCAGCATGGTCACATCAAGTTAGTTAACTATAAAAAATACTGCTGAGTTACAACATACAAATACAGAGTTACAACAGTAGAACAGGGCAACTTGAGGGGCAAAAAAGTGTTGCATTTATGAATTTCTTAGTTGATAAAGTTTTACAGAATTTATGAGAAATCGCTGTCTGAACTAAGACACTGTAAGAGATTGGTTCCCTTATTTTGTGGCACAGAGGCGTGCTCAGAAACAATCCTGTTTTGTCGTAATATAAGCAGGCAATTTAAAGAGACAACCTTATCGGATGAAAGTACCACTCAGCCTCTACCACCTTCCTCCAAGACTCATTTCATTCAAGACAGACAGCGAAAGATTATAACGATGTGGGAAACCGTCACCAGCTTCTCCTCTGTGTTTTGTAACCAAGAACAAAATTTCACCAATACTGCTGCTAAAACAACGAACCTGAGGAGAAACTTCCTGTCAAATATAATGATGTAAAGACTAATGTCTACTACACCGGGATGACGCCCTGACATCAGAAGCTTTCATTTGCATAAAGTTCAGCCAAGCTCATGCATAGTGCAGTCGTAACACGATAATTGATGTTTAGGAATAAAACTGGCTCGTGAACTCCACACATGCACCCCAGTCTCTTGGTGAAAAATGAACAGTTGTAAGTGTGTCCAATTCACAGTTCTGATTGGCAGCCGGCAGCTAAACCAAAGATTTATCTGTTGTTTCAGTGTATGGTGTAAAAGCTGAAACTGAAAGTGCCATCACCACCTATCCTGACATGGTCTGACATAGTTAGATTGGCAAATTGATTCGCTTCATTTGCATCTCAGTTAGGACAAAGAAAGGAGATGAACTGAACAGCCTTATCGAGCTGTACCCATCTCCTGACTATGCAAACATACTCAATTGTATTTTGAAGTTGGATTAGGCGAAATCACAGTATTACCATTAACATCCAGAATTTAAAGAGACACAATAAATAATGCATCCATGATTGGTTCTGATTCAGTTTATTCCCTACTAGATCAAGTTTTTTTCTTTTTTTGTTTGTTTGTTTTTGATGGTTGATCCAGTAGGGAAGTGATGGGTTGACTTCCTTTCCTACACAATAAAAGACACACACCATTTTCAGATTTTTCTTGCAAATTTGGAAGTCTATAATTGATTCCTGGAATGTTATCCAATTTTATCCCTCCTACCCCATGTTGTAATAATTTTTACTCAGACTTTTCCCTGACACATTGCCATTGACACTCTCTTGTGTTCGCTGTCATTTAAGCACGTGATAAAATGTTGCGACTGTGGAATCGATGGAAGAGCTGAGCCATTTCAAACTTTACGGGGGTTTCCGCTCTCCCTACACTACACAGCTCTTTAAGTTTGAATAAAATAAAAAATTGGAAGAAAAAAAGCACTAAAGCGGACAGATGCTTCTCCTTTGGCCCCTACAAACATTCTGCAAGTCTGTCTTTAATTGGTTTATCAGTTTCCAGACTCGTCTTAAGCTGACGGATGGCTTCTCCACCCTGAGAACCGCTTCTGTTCTTCGTCCTCCTCATCTGCTGGCTGCACCGTTTATCTTCTTCTACAAAGACATTCTTTCAGCTCAAGCAGAGGACTCTTATTGAAGGCGGGCTGGCCTGAGAGCGGCCTTCCGTCTCTGGGGTCAGACGAGTGGGAATGGGGACATGAGCGGGCTCCGTCGGACTGGAGCTGCTTTCCCCACCACGCCGATGGTTAGCAGATGCTCAAGATAAAGTGTCTCGTCAATAAGTGGGGGGGCTGGAATCAGATTTGTTAGAAAAAAAACACACGCCCCGAGGTGAGGAAGAGACAACAGTCCCCCGTAGGTGTAGCTGCTTCGATCCATGAAAATAGATTAAGAATCCATACATAATTACACAGTCTACAAACCATGCGTAAATACCTTAAGATGAATCTCCCATCAAATACATTTCTTTTTCTCAAAAACAAACAAAAAAAATCTTTTACCCTACAGTATGCATCTATCCTCAGTTGTATATTAAAAAAAAAGAAAAAATTCTGCCAGAACTGACAGATTCAATTAAAGCCTGTAAAAACATCCTTAATCATCGCCGTGGAGGCTGGCTGGTTCCCACCCATCATGTGACGCCGGTGCCCTGAACCAATCGGATGTTTGGTGCGATAAGAGGAGAGCTATAATGGCTTCTTTGACCTAAATCCTCACTAATCATTTTACAGCTGTGACAAAGATTCTGGTGGACGGGGATAATATTTTTAAGCCCTTTCTACAACGAAATAAGCTCCTTCCACCGGGATTTGAACATTCTTCCTTTGTTTCTTTAAGACTGTATGTACAGTATACAGGAGATGGCCCCTGGAGACGGAGCAAAGCTCGTTAAGGAGGAAACAACAATCACAAAACATGGAGATGTGTTTTATGACTGGTGGTGTCTGTCCAACTGTTTATCTTGGAGATACGATACATGGCATGTGTTAAAGGTTACTTCTTTGGTCCCATTGTAATCATCTCTTTCATTTTCATGTATTTAGGTCATTCAGCATTTGTTTTGTAGTTGGAGGAATATTTATATAAAAGACATCTGCATTCAGCATTTATGGCTTTGTGTCACATGACTAATCTGCTTCACTTTGCCTCCAGTTTTGTCTCATTTTCAGTGTTTCTTTCTTGTCTACTATTATCTCTCTTAACAGAAATGCTTTATTTTGTAACTTTTTTTTCTTACTCATTTAAGAGTTGTGTTTTTGTAGTCTGGCAGACTATCATTGTAGTTTATTCCCAGTTTGGATATTCTGTCTCATTATGAATGTTTTATGTCTAATTTTATTTTCTGTTTCTTGCCCATTTTTCTCAATTTGGTGTGTCTACTCACATATTTTAAACTTTCTCTCCATTTTCTGTGATATAGCACCTCTAAATGGTTATTTTATGTCCTTTGTAGTCATTTTTTTAACTTTCTTTATCGTTTTTTTTCCTTTTATTATTTTTCTTTGTTCCCATTCTGTGTCCTTTTGTTGGAGTTTTGTGTTACATTTGCGTGACTTTTTTAAAAATCTAATTTTGGATGTTTTCTGTGTCATTGTGCCCCTCATGTCACAACTCTTTGTAGTTGTTTTGTGGCCCAGTTTTAGTTGTTTTCTGTCGATGGCCTTTTTCTTTTTCCAAATTTCTTGTCTCATTTTGGAGATGATGCATCTGGTTGATGCATCTGGTTTTTAGTGCTAATATAGTCATCTAGCATCCCTTTCTTATTGTTTTGGTCAGATATTGATCATTTTTAGGACTGTATCTTTATGTGTCTTTGTGGTCCCTTTTACATATTTTCTAAGCTCGTTTTGTAATACTGTTTTACACGTCTGTGTAGTCATGTTGATTTCGTTTACTTTGTACTCTGCTCATTTTGGGAGATGTAACATCTCAGACTGATGATTTTGCATTCCTTTAAGGCTCTTTGTGTCACATTAGCACATTGTGTTACGTTTGTGTCACAAATTGCATCCCGTCAGCTACATTGTTCTCTTGCAGATTTCTGAAGGGGACTAAATTCAATCTCTGTGAAATTTTCACCACATTTTAGTCATTTTTCATCTCTTTGTGTCATTATGTGTCGTATTTGCATGATTCTTTCCTTTCTTTATTTTGGTTCCATTTTGGTGACTTTCAGAACTAATTATTTTGTGTTTTATACCACTATTTACTGAAATAAGTCAAATAGCGCCAATAACTGCAAGCAGAAAATCCAACTGCATCTTCGCCTGCATATGTCTCGTTATGTGAAACGAAGTCAGCTGCTCAGCTAGATATGCTGATATGTTTTTTACACCCAGCAAGTGACAGCTACTACCAGTCTGGCAGCTCCTCTGCACTCCCCCACTTTCCCATCTGTTGCCCACCTGATCCACACGAACAGCTCATCATCCGACCGACTGCTGACATTCTCTTCCAAATGCATCTACGTGGTGAAAAGGCGAAAGAGACGTGTCACTGGTGACCTTTTCAGGCTCTGTTATTACTGTGTTATTGCTGCCAGCACGTGTCCATATGTGTGTTGCAGCAGTTCAGAAGTGGAGTTTCCAGTCTCCTCTCATTAATCTGGAGTCTACTTTATGTGTGTCCTGGCACAGCTGCTGATCACAGCAGACGCTACTTCTTCTACCCTCTTCATTCTTCTTCTTCACTTCACCGCAGCTCTAGTTTCATCCTCATTATTGTTTCTACTTGTCTTCTCTTCACTCACCTCTCCAATATTGCGTCCTATTTCTTTTCTCTCCCATTCCCTCTCCTCTTTATACGTCTCATTTCCCTTCACAAGTCAGTTAATGTCAAATTATTTGAAGTAACTATTTTAAACTGTGTACTGAACTTGCAGTATGTTTAGATTTAAAATAAAATGGACTACAGATGTAGAAAAGTACCAGACCTTTAAGTGTATTACTGAACTCAAATGTGCCTGACCCACACACGTGATTTACTGTACTCCTTATTGCTCTCACTGGGTCCCTCCCATTTCCCATTTTATGCCAACAGCATCCGCTTCCAAATAGGTAACAAACAACAACAACAACAAAAAAAACAATTAAAAGCATCTGCCTTGCATTGGAAGATGGGGAGAATGACAACATCTGCTCTCTCAGAGACTCAAGACTCCAGCTCCGGCTCTAACTCGTTCCCCCATTTTCCAATTCATCAATCTTCATCCATTCTTCGCTAATTTAAAGCGTCCCGATGCTATAATGAAAACAGCCGTCCAGACGTATTCAGCTGCGAGCCAAAGGACACAGCTAGCGTGTTTATGCTCCTCCCACCCCCGAGCCCACCATCATCGCTGCAGGGTGCTATTAACCCAAAGTCCACAGAAGGATCTGTGATGGAGATTGCGTTCACTTGACTGCCGGGTCCACAGTCATCCCAGTTTTATGAGCAGAGGCTTTACAGATCCAGACTGACACAACTCAGGGTGATTCTGCTACACATTCAGTTTTGTCATCATGTTTTTTTTTGTTTTTGTTTTTTTTTTGCTGTGCTTTGTCCTGTTGTTGTCTGTCACTAATATGCTTGGCTGCATTTTTTTTTTTAACTGACAACCGCCTCGAAAGAGCCTCGAATCAAAAATGGGGCTGATCTGAACAAAAGAGGCCAGTTTCTGTGACCCTCCCTGATAACTGACAATTTTTCTAGTGTGAGAATCCTTTTTCTTGAACATTGTTCTTGTTGATATTATGTGAATGGGTACACAAGACTGTACTAAAACACAGCACTTATACGAGAAATAAAGCAAAATTGTATTAAAGGGGCAATAAAGTTTTACATCAGGCAGCAGTTTCTGCTGGAAGTGGGTAAAGCAGAGGTATATGTCCGATTTCAAAAGAGCCTTCCCCTCAGAAGAAGGAGGTGGAGCATCATTAAGTGTCTGACTCCACCCCTACAGCTGGCAGCTACAAACAAAAATGTGAAGATATTCCCAAAAAAACTCTCTTGTACTGTATTTTGACTAGTATAAACCAATAAGTTGCAATAAATTGCAAAATACATCTCCATTAACCTTTTAATGCCTGACATATGAAATAACGCACAAAAAAATCATGTTTTTAATTTAAAGTGTTCATTATATTAGAAACAAAATCACTTCCAATTTTGTATTTAAGAATTTCTAAATAATTATTTTTCTTATCGTTGTGAATACATTAGATAAGCTCATTCTTTTTTTTTTTAAAATTATTATTCGGTCATTTTTTAAATATTTTTTTCATTTGCATAAAACTTTTTTGATTCTTGGGATGACTTTGAGTATTAAAGGTCTCAGAAATTCATGCATCAAATATGATACATCCTAGCATTATAGGGTTAATTTGAAATACGTTGCAAAGGAATTTGTTTGTCCTGAACATGTAACAGCAACAATTATATGGTTGACAAATGAGTATCTGAAAAGACAACGCTAAAAATGTAAAATAAAAAATAAAAAAATAGAAAATGAATATCTAGCCAACCTTTTTAAATAACTTTAAAACAGCAATGCTTCAACTAAACAGGATAAGTTAAAAAGGGCTACTGGAAGTCAACAGAAACTCAAAAGTTGAGGTAACCAATTCTACGCAACTTCGAATCGAGAAACTTTTTAATCACATTCAACTGTTTATCTCATAAACCACCTGCTAGCTGCCCATCTGATTAGTACACTTAAAATAGGCACATAAACAAATAAACAGAGTTAAGCATGGGTAGGGAGTGGCTGGCTCTGTCTGAGTGTGTGTGTGTGTGTGTTTTCAATTTTCAACAGACATGACATCATCCATAAATTTCTTACCCTATCTTTAAAGGTTTTTTAATTGAATATTTAAATAACTGAGGATTTGCTGATCTGAGAGCAAACCAGTGAATCCCATCAGTATCACCCCTTGACTGTGAACTCTACAACAACGACAAACTTGAATTACTCATTTAACATAGATGAGTTCGACCTCCATCCCAGAACATCCTGACGTCGATGTCACGCATCCTCCTCACCTCCAGATTATGAGAATTCACCTAAACCGAGCCTGAGCTCCGTCACCCGGCTTCTCGTCTAATGAGCCGTGGATAAACAGGAGAGCAGGAAGAGCCGCGGTGACATCACATCTGCCGTGAGTAATGGCTCTGCGCTGACAGTCCGGGGGAGTTGTCACACCAGACTG
>JAOWBL010005664.1:0-10043 GCA_028564865.1 Zenarchopterus dispar
ACACACACACACACACACACACAATGGTTTAGTAGAATGTCAGTTCATAAAATGTATCCATATTAAGGAAACTGACAATATACACTGAATCTTCACTTCCATTCAATTGCCCATCTCAAGAATGTGCAGGGTAGTGACAGGGAAGGAAGTAAAGAACTTCCTCTTCACAGGAAGAGGCCTCCAGCAGAAGCAGGATCAGAAAGAGTGTCCATCTGTTTGATCAGTTGGGGGATGAAAGAGCAGGTCACACACATCTTCAAGGTGATACTCCCTATAAAACAAAGAAAAAAAAACAAATACTGGCTGCAATCATGGCATAGAGATCCTAGGACAGTAACGAGAGCTGCATGAAGAAAAGAGCCGCATGCGTGATGAGAGATTATACTGAAGTCTAAGCTTATAGCAGCATAACTAAAGGAATGAGTGAAGATATCTAGTCAGCCTATGACTATGAGCTATACATTCTGCTGTTGGAAACTCAAGGAACCACAAATAATTCTGACAGCAGAACAATGTTAGTCTATGAGTTCTTGAAGATTTGGTGGCACTAGGCCCTTAAAGCCACTCCATGTATCAATACGACTTCTGAACATATCCCAGTTTTTGTGTCAGCTGCTGATATGAGATGCAATAAGGTGCACCTCTAGAGGGAAAAAGTGGTACTACAAGGGCCCATCACTATCGTAGGGTTTAGGGCAGAGGTGCCCAAAGTTGCCCTCGAGGGCTGGGGTCCTGGATGTTTTACATGTTTCTCTGCTTCTTCACACCATGACACAAGTGGCTGTGTCATTGACAGCTGTTCAGACCTTGATGACAACCTGTTAACAAACATTAATTAGAATAAGGTGTGTTAAAGTAGGGAAACATCTAAAACCTGCAGGGCTCCGGCCCTCAAGGACCGACTTTGGGCACCCCTGGTTTAGGGTTTTACATGTGAGGAGAAAAATTTTGAATTCCAATCTGTATTTTAAAGGAAGGCATTAATGAAAAGCTAAAATAGTTGAAAAATGATTTCTCCAATTTCTCATGAGAAGTACAGCTGCAGTAATTTGGATCAGGTGGAAATTTTTCAGAGAAATTTTTCTGACTTCTGTATAACAAAACATTTACAGTCATCCAATTCTGAAGTACCAAATGCATAAGCTAGAGTTTCAAAACCTCTTTGATACAGAATAAACTTTTTTTTGAAAATGTTATATGGATAAAGAAAACTCCAGAAACCATCCTTGCGTGGTCAAAAATAACTGCAAATGTTTTCACAGTAGTACTAGAAACCAAAACAATGTAATTCAGAGTAACTACATGAATAGACAATGTGTTTCTGAGGTGTTCAGGTCCAAAACATCCAACCTTTGTCTGAACTTGAATTAAGTGAAAGGAGAACTAAAAGTCATCCAGGTCCTTATGACATGCTTGACATCCATCCTACTGCTTTGTTTAATCTGGTTTGATAGATAGAGATATTTAATTATCAAGTGCATATTTGTGGAAAATGATGCCATGCTGCCTGATGATATCCCTCATAAAAACATATATAAAGGCACTGGTCCAAACAGAGAACCTTGCAGAACACCATGACTAACTCACATATTTAAAGAAGATTCCTCATTCACATGAACAAACTATAACCTTTCTAATATGACTTTAAAGAGGTTGAAAAAGCTTCTTTAATCCCAAAAACATGTTCATTTATTTGTAAAAGAGGTTGTGATTAACTGTATTTAAAGGAGCCCCCCTCATTATTCCTGTGAGGAACTGTATGGAGTTTTCCACACATCCTCTGTTAGGGAAAAATCATGACAATAGTCATGCCTAGTCATGCCATAGCATGACCTGGACCCTCTTCTTCCTCAGCTACGCCTTTGTAATGGATGGAGAAAGTAGTTTGCACTGTCTTTTTGAAAATTGCATGGAGATCCCTGGAAAAGATGTTGTCTTGAAAGCAGTATATGCTGCTGATAAAAGTCTGAATGGTCCTGTTTGGGTTTGTCCCAGTGTAAACAGTGTTTCAAAATAAGATCTGATAAATGGATTCATCTGACTTTGATTCATGTTTCCAGAGTGTGACGTTCCACCCCAGATGCCTCCTAACCCAGAGTCGTCAAAATCGCCTCTGAGCAAAGTTAACACTAGTCTCACTATGTACGCCGCAAAATTTTAAATATCATTTCTGAATTTAGATTTGTGTAGTCCTAGACAAAGCTTTTCCAGAGTCCTTTACTCATGTAGTTATATTAGACTGTTCTTAATGCAGTGGCAGCTGAGGGATTGGCAACCAAGAGTGTCCAGCTTATGCTTGCTCTCTTGTCCTTGACGGAGTGGAATTCCTCCAAATTCTTTGAATCATTTAACAATATTATGCACACTAGAGAATTTTACAAGCCTCTTCCAGTCTTTTTTTTTTTTTTTTTTTTGAGGAACATTATTTTTTAAACATCTGAATGATTTTTGCACATGTGTGTTCATAAAGTAAGGCTTCTCGGCCCATCTTTCCTCCTCAAAGACTTAAATGTCTAGGGTTTATACTCTGTAAAGAAATAAAACTCTAAGTTGAATTAAGAACCACAACATTTCTTTTCTTGTAAACTTTGCATTTTCCATATTACTTCAACATTCCTTCATTTGGGGTTGTCTACTCCTGTGATATTTTGACCAAAGCATCTTGAATCTTATTAAAACCTCAGGAAATTGTATAAGCCTGGACAAAGAAAAAAAAAAAAAAAGGTCATAAAATATCTCCTTCATCTGATGTGCAGGTTAACTTGGGGCTCTGCCAGCGCATGCCAGTGTTGTATTACTGCAGACCCTTTCTTACATTTTATTGTCATGATGCAGAAAGATCACACTGATTCTAAGTGGGATTTACAGCCAAACTAACTTTAAACCATATAATTGGGTTATCTGTGAACTGATCCAGGGAGTCGGGCAGTTCTGTACTTTTTATATTCTTTTAAACCGCATTGTTAAAATTGGGTTTGATTTGTATCAATAAATCTTTGCAGTACTATCTTCTGTACGAAATAGGTTCACACCTTGTTATCAAAACCTATTGAAGACACAGAGACTGAGGGATACCACTAATGGCCCAGTTTAAGCCACAAACTATAAAAGAAATACTGGACATCTCCCCGCTGATGTCACTCACAGGCTTTCTGGTGTGTGTGTTTGAAACCTCTTTTTCCTCATATTATAGGCAACCTTGTTGTAAATAAGTGGAACGAATAAGCCAAGTGTAACGTGCCCACCTTAGCTCAGTTACTGCTAGTTAGCTATTTTAGCTTGGGTGACTTATACTGGTCATTACATAATTAATCCTAATCAAATCCAAATGGCCTTTTTTCAAGTGTTGCTACTTCTTCATCTTCAGTCCTTTCAGGCCAACCAAAAACTAGCCACAGTGGTCTCTTAGTACAGTCAACAGCACAAGACATGTTATTGTGTGAGTATGCTCGGTGAGGTTTTTATTCACAGCTCTGAAGACAAGTCAAGACACTACTATGCTAGCTAGAGTGAGCACAGCTAGGCCAAGGCTATGTCAGCTATCAATCCAAATACTACACCCCTAAATATAGGTACATTTATGGCTTTATATAATTTCACCTGATGTGGTCAATAAAAATTCCTTCCCAATACAGTTGTCATGGGTGTGAGACCCAACGGTGAGACCAAAGTCATTTTCTGTGTGTTTTTAACTAGATTGTAAAAATGTTCCCTTCTGCTGCAAAGTTGGAGATTTTAACTTGGGTGTCAATGGACACTGATTTCTTTTTTGAACCAACTAGTGGTCAGTCAATGAACAACAACTTTCTGCAGTATCGGCTTAGCCTCAGACTAGCAAGCAGGGAGTAGCCCCTTTCATTAAAGCCTGAATTTATGTTATGTTGGGTTGCCAGACTTAATGGAGAAATGACCACACCAACACGAAAAAAATAACAACAGCTGCAAAAAGTCCAACAGCAGCATTTGAAGATCGACAGGTGGCTTCAAGTCCAACCACATACGTGTCAGTCAAATAGAGTTTAGCTCACCTCGTGACTCATGGCCTCAATAAATGGCTTAGACAGCCCCCCATCGTCTGTGTAGGGTCTGAGTCAAGCTACAGATTGCTGCCTTTGCACGTTGTGCTTTGTTCTATATTCTATGCATGCTATATGACTTTATTATGATGTTCTGTGGTTCAAAGACGGTATCTTACACTTTGAATACATAGATAGGTCAAAGCAGTGCTTTGGGAGCTTATTCCCCATGGACCGCCTTTAAGCTTTAAGAAAATGAAGGTTTAACGTCAGTGTACATCACGGTGCACATTGACTGCAGTGATGAGTTGGGAGGCTTTGAAAACACACGGCTCTGGAGCACTACTTTGAAGCAGGCTACTAGGCAATTGTTGCTATGCTACCACAGAAAGCCCAATGAAAGTGCACTGAGTTGCCCATTGAGGCTGAACAGCACCACAATGTTCGAAATACTTTTCAGGAGCTCTGTTTACACTCAAACCTTAAATTGCACACAAGAAAGAAAGACAATGCTTGCTTATGCTTGTGTTACTGCAGGAAATGAAACATGAGAGACATCTAAAAATCCAATATGAGACTTAACATGAACAATAACCATAATGGAGCGTGTATGTACTATGGGATGTAAGATGGAATTCCTGGGATTTATGACCCCAGACGGGTATGAATGACATAAGTTAAACATTATGAAACAGTGACATGCACTTTCCAGTGAGGCTTGATTGTTCATGTCTGATGTTAGATTAGCTCAGAGCAATGTACCAATGCTCCTGCATAATAGGAAATTAATGAACATGGCCTCACTGACAGTAAAAAAGGAAGAAATTACCCTTGAAGGAAATCAGTGAAAATAATATAAGTACTGTATCTTGAAAAGGATTAGAAATTATGACATAAGATGCTTATCCTTGAGGATCCAGATGACGCCAATCAGGCCAAACAAAGGTCAAATGTGTCAAGCTGTCCTTGGTGACATAATTCTCTATAGTATTTTTGCACAGTTCCATATGATAACACATTTACAGGAATCCAGCCAAGTGAGAAAAGTGAAAAAAGAGAGAGAAAAAGAAAAACCTAATGGCTCACCACCATGGGGGCTGCACACAACTAACTGACCTGAAATGCTCTTATCTGTACACCAAAAGTGTGCACATCTCAGTCACATGGCCCTCAGGCTCCAAAAAAATTAGCATGGGTGAAGTGCCATGCTTGATGCTAAATGGCTATTGATGGAGCGCAAACACTAATACGAATCTGTAATTCTGTCCCTGGCCTCACTCATGTCTCAGTGCAGAACACAGTGCATATTTAAACAGACCTTTGCAGCCTTTTATTGACACAATCAAATTAATAATTAAGTGTTTGTAAAGGTCTGGCATCAGGCTAATCCTTTCAATGGTTTTTCAATATTAAAAGAACATGTCTGTGGCTCATGTGTCATCCAGGAATGTATTTTGTCAGTGAAGTGATAGGTTGCTCTCCTTCTTGAGAGTCAGTGTATATATTTGTGCTTTATGTATATTAAGAACATTAGCGTGTTGCTCATAGCCTTTCTTTTCTGTATCTCTTACATTACATTATACTTCAAGTGGATGGATTTCAGGATGCTATTGATTTCTTTTTTATCAAATACAAGCCTAATATGTCTGTGTTTCTGCATGAAAAGAACACCAGTTGTTTTTTTCCACCTGCTTTAGTAAAGAGTAACTCATTCAAAGCTCATATTCCAATTCGAAGTGCCTTCACTTCATTTTTTCCTTTTTTTCTCCTCTTTAATTCAGTAGTCAAAGCTTGATGCTAGAGCCTTCAGTCATCCTTACAGCATGGAAACAATGGGTATCAACGCCAACGCGATCATGGATTCACCACTGCATTCCAAAAATATGTAACACTTCAGAAATAGAAGCATTTTGTCATAAATAGCAGTGTAGTATCCCTTCCTCTTTCCCTGACTGTAGTCTACGTGGGATTTCTGCATGAAACTCCTACGAGAAAGGGTTAATGAATTCCTCACACAGATAGATATTGCCATGGAAACAGCTGCGTGACTGCTTGCAGTCTGTATACACACAGGAGAAAAAAAAAGAAAAGAAAAAAACAAAACAAAAAAACCCCAAAAAACAATGGTGCCAAAGGTATTTTAAAATTCTGCGAGCAGATGCTTTCCAGAGAACACAGTCACATTGTTTAAGATTGTTTTTTTTAAAATGAAACCACAGATAGTGGGGAGTAGCCACATTACCCTCCTCTTCCCCCCTCCAATTTCTCCACCTCCTTCCCCTTCTCCATCTTTCAAATTCCAAGAAATCTGATTGACGTTGGAGATGCATTTTCACTAGTAATGAAGTCAATGCATTCAAATATGAGGTCTGGATGTGGTAGATGGGGAAAAAAAAAAAAATTCTCTGCTCTGTCATTTCCTTTCCAATGACAAAGTACAAGCACTCACCCCCACACACTTACACACACACACAATTTCAACAGAGAATAATTAATTCACATTATGAAACAGACCTTAGGCAATGTGCCTAGCAGTTGAGCTGAAAAAGGCGAAATAGATTGAAAATTGATCAAAACCATGCATGGCTGCACGCAAACAGAAACATACACAAACAGGGAGCACATGCAAAAATTATTTGTCCTTTCAAATTATTGAATCCTGCCGATGTTTTCAAAATAGGGGGTGCAGCACACTGTATGGTGGAGGGATAACCTAATCCGCCGCAGCACAAAAACACGTTCTTTTAGTGCCATTAGGCGTCCTCCCAGTAGAGTCAAAAGTTTCTGCCCAAATGGACTTTTATGCTTGAGTCTGCAAATTTGACTCTATAGGTTGGTTTCTGCAGCATTCGCAGCTGCCGCTCGGTTGCCAGAGCAAAATAACTGTATTTAGATTCATAAATATTTTGCAATGAAAAGCTTTTAAGTCCTTAGAGAAGAGTTTACACAGTGATGTAAGGGACTATAGGTGCAGCAAGCAGTGGGCATGGAGTGAGTCTGGAAGCAAATGAACAAAAAAGAAAGAATAAATAAACATGGAGAAGCAGTATGAGGAACAGTCAGACTGGGTTTGTGACTTGCAGAAATCTGCAATATGTGGCTCTCTGTTAAATTTGGACCCAAAGGGTCTTCGAACACTTGATGTGTTTGTTTTTACTCGTTCTCCAATCAGAATCAAGAGCAGGGAATCCTCCCAGGAACTGAACCACATTCCATCAGCATGCGTCCTGTCCATTACTCCGACTGTAGCGTGTGTAATATGCTACCTCATTTTTTTCCAGAATATAAAAACACCATATTGTTTGCAGAAAATTCTTTGCAAAAATAAAAAACATGGTGTAATGCCTTTAAAAATAGAATCCTCTGCTGTCTGAGAGTGCCTACATATCTAATGAAAAAAGTACAAATAAAATGTGAACATTAATTCAAAGAGGCAGATAGGTTCAATACACACATTGACTTGGGAAAATGGGTTGATATTGCGAAGAAGATGAGGACACTTATATGTTGTCATGCTTTTCTATGGTTTTGGATTTACATGTCGCAACCATGAATATGCACCTTAAGTCATCTTAAGGGCCTTTTGAACCGTTGGTCAGCATGCGGTACTACCTCCAAGATGAACCAAGGTGAAACCAGCACACAATAACACACAATACAGTAAACAATGTTAACTTTCACTGCGTGAATTCAGAACAGTCTACATAACATCAGTTGTTATGAACAAAACAGATCTTATTCCCACTGAAAAAAATAACATTTATTTAGTGTAATAAATGAAAGACACAGAATCTTGCCATCACAATAATATTGTAAAAGTATCGATGGGATGTTTTCATGTCAACCTTCTAGTTTCTTTAGAAGCCTCATTCTGGCCACTTTCAGAACTTAGATATTTGTAACAAAATAGGTAATTGTTGTATATTGACGGTAGCTTGAATGACATTCAGTAGTCACCTTGTAAGGAGAAGATACAGTTCTCATAAAAACTTTTTTTAAAAAGTCTACCAAAAATTAAAATAGTTTAAAAGCAGAATGAAAAGTTATAGAGACACTTAAACAAGAGCAAATCAGATGAAATGAAAGAAGTAAAAGTTACAGTGCATTGTGGGAGTTTACTGAAATGCAACAGTAAATAAAAAGGTTTTCAGCCTTGATTTAAACCATCTGAGAGATTCAGCAGCCCTGATGCATTCTGGGAGTTTTTTTTCCACAGGTGAGGAGCATAAAAGCTGAACACTACCTCATCATGTTTGGTTCTAAGTGGGTTCAGAAAGTAGGCATGACCTGATGACCTGAGGGTTCTGGTTGGTTCATACTGGACCAGGAGATCGGAAACGTCTTTTGGCCTAAGACCATTCAGAGACTTATGAACCAACATGATTTTAAAATCTATCCTGTGACAGACAGGAAGTCAGTGTAAAGATCTAAGAACTGGACTTATATGGTCCACTCTCTTGGTCTTAGAGAGGACTTGGGCAGCAGCTTTCTGAACTGACTGCAACTGTCTGTAGGAATCCTGTCTACACTGTCACTTAAGTGGAATGACATTTTTGAGCCTTGGTAGAGGCTTAAAATAGACATTTATTTTTGACATAGCTTCAGCACTGTTTTGCCTCAAACACATATTCTATTCTTGCTCAAAATAACTTAGATTCACATCATTCTGGCCCTCACGAAAGTTTATGTTCTAATAATAGACTCCAGATGATTGTTTTAACTCCAGAAGTTTCCTTTAAAACTCCTTAAAGTGTCCATTTACGTCAGTAATTATATTTCAAGCACAGTCCAGGCTAAATGCTTGATAAAATAGCTATTAATCCAATGTAGACTGATTTCTCCAAATGATTACATTAATTGCCATTTTGCTGCAAAAGCATATTGTGTTTTCACTCAAAACTGCTTTCATTCACATCTTATCGTTGCCTAACAAAAGCTGACATTCCTTTGACATTAGAAGAATTTGGCTAAAATTAGCATCACCAAAGGCTAAAAATACAATTTGCGATGATGCCAACAAGCTCATCAAGGTTTTTGTGTCATGATTGGAGAAATGTGCACTTAGATGGACCTGGTTTGAATAAACCAAGAAATGCCAGCCCCTGCTGAATCTTCTTCTGGAAAAGTAAGGTACTCAAGCCAGTGACCAGCTTAACCTGACAGGACAAATCCAGTCAGGTTTTACTGATACATGTGCATGCACATGTGTGTGTTTCTGCGCTGTGATCCAACTTGAGCAATAAAGCACTACAAATTTGTATTTTTCTGTTTGTCATAAATATAGAGACAGCACCCTGTATGGGCTTAAATAAGAATAAACATGAACAAAACTGGTGTGTGAAGTAAGATACAAATCTCCATGTGAATGACCTCTGTTAAAACTGACCTGCTGCTGGATGTCTCCTGGAGGACTTCATTAACTAATTCCCCGGTCTTTTCTTCAGTCTTCGTCAGATCCATCTGGCTGGCTATCTAGCTCATGTCTCTGTCATGTTCCTCCATGATATGTTTGTCTTATACCAACTGTTCAATGTTCTTCCCAAGATTTGTTGGACACTCTGAAACGCCCAGCCGAAGAACACATCACTCAAGAAGTTTGGAGTCAGCCACCAGGCTTAGGAAGAACAGAACTCAGGATCCATCTGCATTCTCATATGTCATCTAGTGGTGAAATAAGTCTTTTAAACATCCAATTTGGTCTGTGTACTGCTTCCTGGGTCGAGTCGGTTTCAAACTTTGAGAGAAACTGCTTCTAACTGTGAGTCATGATGTCACCAGTCCAGTCAATGGGAAGTGGTGATATAGCCTGTCAAGTGCTGCAATATATTGGGACACTGGGCTTATTTTAAAAGCCAATGTTTTCAACAGCCCACCAATGAAGGAAGGAGCTAGTGCTCCATAAAAACTGTTCTGCTTTTGTTTCCATAATGCGTTTGGTTTTGAGGACGTAGCAAACATTTTTCAGTTTCAGTTGGATTGCTTTCACAGTCGTCCCATTCAAGATGTTGGAGTGTAATCTTTGTTGCT
>JAOWBL010005665.1:0-10043 GCA_028564865.1 Zenarchopterus dispar
CTTACATATATATATATATATATATATAGATATAAACACAGACAAGGAGCAGTACATATACCTGCAAATAAATCACTTGTAACAATAATAGAAAGAAAAGAGACAGTCAAGCAACAACAACACTATGGCCAATAATAATATTAATCCTAACATCATTATTGATAGCATTATAATTAGTACTAATACTACAAACAACAGCAGGGGTAGTTATTGCCATCATCACCTGTCAACACTTCAACCCTCCTCCCTGTTGGCCCCAGATCCCCCACGAGCACACAGCCCCTTGCTGGCCTCCCATCCAGGCAGGGAGATCAGCCCAAGAGGCACCCACAGCCCCCGGGTCCCCAATCCCACAAAGACCGTACCCCCACCGACAGGAGCCCATGCCTGGGCCCAGGGTCGCAACCGGTAGCCCCAACCCAGGCCCCCCCCCCAAACTCCCGTGCCCGAATCCACGATGCAGGAGCCACAAAGACTGACTGACCCACAGACCACCACCCCGTGCACCCCCACAACAGCAGTACCCCTCCCTCCACCCCCTACCCGGCGGCAGACCAAAGGGGCAGAAGGCAGTGGAGGGGAAGAGAGGGAAGGAAGGAAGGAAGGAAGGATGTGGGCAACACAACCAGCACTGGGGATGGCCACCACCCGCAGGCCACCAACCGCACCCAACACAGCAGCAGCAACAAACAAGAGGGTACAGCCCACACCCAAATGTTACCCAAAGGGCAACACCAGTATGGCTGGATGGCAACTCCTAACCCTTCTACACACACATGCTTTCGCTGTGGCTCAGAGAAACATTTGGCAAACTCACTTCAATGCTCAGCAACCAAAGCAACCTGCAGGAACTGTAACAAAAGGGGACATTTTGCACGGGTGTGTTGATCTCTGGAGACCCATTCTGTTGAGGAGATTGAAATGCCTGAATACACACTCCTGCTTGTGGACAGGACAGCTTCTCCTGACGGAATACAAGTTACAGTGAACATTAAAGTGGCTGACATTGTTTACAAGATGAAATTGACTGTGGATACAGGTGCCATAGTCTCCATCTTGCCACTTTGGGTCTATCAGAAACATTTCAGGGACTCTTCTCTCCGTCAGCCTGCTGTTCAACTGGTGACAGATTCTCAGGCCCCATTCCAGTGATAGGCTGCATGCAAGCAACTGTAAACATACAAGGTGTAACTGCCACATTTTCATTTCTATGTGTTTTATTTGTAACTCTTGTTGTTTTTATGTAATTTTGTGGAAGGCCGCTAGAGGGCGCTGTTAATTTGCGTGAGGCTTGAGTACACACGTGTTAAGCTAGAAAAGGAGAAAAAGCTATTGCAGCAGAAAAGAGAGAAGCAGCATGATAAAAGGTAGAAAAGAAAGATAAAAGTAAAGTTTAAGAAATAATTGAAAAGAAGAAGAGACATAAGTTAATCCCGCTAAGGTGTACGGCCAACGAGGTTAGTTTTCTCTGTTTTATTTTTGTAATTACTCAAATGTCTATTTTTCATGAAGTTAATTATTGTTTGTCTGTATTTTAGTTTTCACTGGGTGTATTTACTGACTTCATGCAAGATGGATGTTAATAAATGCAGCAGTGTCAGAAACCACTTGTGTCTGTCATACCTGTCATTCCTACAAGGCTTTGAAAGACCAGTTACCTTTCATGTTGTGAACTCTGGAATTGCACTCATGGGGAGGGATTTGAATAATTCCCTTCAATTCAATAATTCCCTTCAATTCCCTTCAGTGTCAGAGGAGCTGAACCGTTGTCTCTCAGCCATGTGATTGAGCGTATTGATGCTTCTTCCTGGGTCTCACCAATAGTGTTCATGCAGAGAAAAACTGAGAAAATCAGGATGTGCATAGATCGATGAGCGCCCAACAAAGCAATTGTTGTGGACAGCTACCCTCTTCCTCACATGGAGGAATTGCTTTCAGTGCTAATCGGTGCTACTTTCTGCATTATTCGACCAAGATGGCAGCGCATGAACAACGCGAGGCTCAGCGTCTCTTCAGATTTTGCAAATTAGCAAAATTTCGAGTTCATTTTGAGTCTGTTCGTACAGCACAGCTTCTCCTACACCCGACAAGAGCTTTTGGATATTGGATTACAAAACCCTGACTGTTTTATCAGCAACCTTCGTCTCATCCTGGAGCTAAGAAGAACACTCGGCACTTCGAAGCCTACTCGGCCAACTGGAAGTGCACAAAGAGGGCAGGGGGACTGTAAACAAAAGGAGAGGGAAATGCAGAGGCTAATATTTAAGCTAAAGCTAACACCGCATCGGCTTTCTTTACCCAGTATCTTCCTCGTTAATGTGTGGTCCTTGGTGAACATACGAGATGAACTACAACTTCAGATTATCCGAAACAGGAGACTTTTGGATTGTAACATCATGTTATTCACGGAAACATGGCTACATAGCGGAATACCTGACAATGCTATCGAGCTAGCCGGGCACAACACCTTCCAGGCAGACAGAGCAGTAAATGACTCTGGTAAGACAAATGGTGGAGGACTGTGCATTGATGTCAACAAGACTTGGTGTATGAACTCTGTAATTGTTACAAGTCACTGCTCAGCTAACCTTGAATTTCTCATGGTTAAATGTAGACCTTTTTATCTGCCAAGGGAGTTTACTTCTACAGTGATAACAGCTGCATGTATACCTCCGGATGCTAATACTAAGCTTGCAATGACTGAACTTCATGTGGTCATTAGCAAACAATAAACTGCTCACACAGATGCTGCATTCATTGTGACAGTTGACTTTAACCATGCAAACCTCAAGACAGTGCTTCCCAAACTGAACCAACATGTCTCCCGCCACACCAGATGGGACAAAATCTTGGACCATGTCTATACTAACATGACTGGAGCTTACATGGCCATCCACTCCCCCATCTTGGACAGTCTGATCACCTTTCTTTGTTTCCCCAAAGTACACACCCCTCATCAACCATGTGAAGTCATCTGTGAAAACTGTCAAGGTATGTCCAGCGGGGGAAGAGTCTGTAATCCAAGACAGGTTTAAAGACACAGACTGGAGTATGTTTGCCTCTCAGGCCACCCGTGGCTCTCTTACAGACATTGACTGTTACTCTGTTCTGGAACACATCAACACCACAATTGACAGTGTTACCACGGGAAGACAGATTACCACGCACCCCAATCAGAAGCCTTGGATGAGCAAGGAAAAGTGGCTTCTGCTGAAAGCACGCAGCAAAGCTTTCAGATGGGGTGATGCACAGGGCTACAGTACATCAAGGGCCGAAGGGCATCAAGAAGGCCAAGCATGAACACAAGCTGAAGGTGGAGAAACACTGTTAATTCTGACACCCGACGCATGTGGGAGGGCATTCAAGCCATCACTGATTACAAGCCCAGCAACTCCACACCAACTATCATGAATGTGTCCTTTCTCAACAAGCTAAATGACTTTTATGCTCGTTTTGACAAGAAAAAAAAGGACATGACAGGAAAAACCAAGCCCTCTGATGACCACCAGACCCTCACACTCCCCCACAGACATTCATAATGCATTGAGCTGACTTAACTCACATAAAGCTGCTGGTTAGAATCGGAATCACTTCATTGCCAATGCCAGTAAAACAGGTTTACAGACTAGGAAATTGTTCTGATTTAATGGGACAGATATAACATAAAATAATGTAAAGTAAAAATAGAATTAAAAATAAATACATGTGAATAAATAAAAATAAAATACAATACTCCATATACATGACTCCATCAATATCAACGTCATAGTTGTTGAATGTGTCTTCAGCTTCAAGTTCTTGGGACTTGCATCTCAGATAACGTGTCCTGGACTTCTAACACCTCGAGCCTGGTTAAGAAAGCCCACCAGGATCTCTCTTTTTTTGAGGAGACTCAAGAAGAACTACCTGTCTGCTGACATCCTGGGAAACTTCTACCATTGTGCAATTGAGAGCATTTTAACTAACTATGTCACAGTCTTGCATGGAAGTTGCTCCGTCACTGACTGAAAGGCACTGCAGCGGGTGGTGAAAACTGTCCAACGCATCACTGGGACTCCACTCCCTCCAACAGAGGACATCCACAAGAACCAATGTCTATGCCGGGCTCCCAGCATCCTTAGGGACTCCTCACATCCTCCCCTCCGGAAGGTGCTTCAGGAGCCTTCAAACCAAAATCAGCAGGTTTCGGAACAGCTTTTTCCCAACAGCTGTCTCACTATTGAACTCTGCCCACCATTAATCTGCTCCACCCCACATCATGTCCTTCATCCACCTGAGAGCCCCTTCATCTCCCTCCTCACTGCTCATCCCGACCTCCCTACATGTACATATACTTTCGCTGGTTATAGTATAGTTACAGGATGTTCACAGTCCTTTTATGAGCACTCTACAACTGTATATGGCCTTCTGTAGACTATACTAATTTATTCCACTCTCCTAAAATATATATGTAGCCCCTTGTGTACATAACTGTTCTTCTAATCATTATCAGTATATACTGCTCTTAACTGTACATAATGCAAATACCATATTTATTTTGCTCTTGCTGCTTGTTGCACTTCTGGTTAAATGCTAACTGCATTTTGTTACCTTGTACCTTGTATGTGTAATGACAGTAAAGTTGAATCTAATCTAATCTATTGTGTTCTCAACCATCGACCTGGACAACATATACCGTCAAGTGCTGCTGCACCCCAACAACCAGGATTTGACAGCTTTCATCATTCATGAGGGACTGTTCAGGTTTTGAAGGATTTCCTATGGCTTTGCCTCAGCCCCTGCAGCAATCCAAAAACTGATGGCAACAGTGTTGCGGGGAGTGTCAAATGTGCAGTTCTACCTTGACGACGTCATCTGCTATGGGCGCAAGGCATAGGAGCATGATGCAGCTCTGAAGACAGTTCAACAGCGACTCAAAGCGGTGGGCTTTTACCATAACAAAACAAAGTACCACTTCTGCCAAACCAGCAAGAGGTTCCTGGGACATCTGGTGACAGCTGAGGGAATCAAACAAGACACTGAGCACTTGTAGGCCATCACACAGACCCCCTGCTCCTTCAGATGCTGTCAGTCTTTGCTCATTCCTAGTGATAATATCCTGGTATGGAAAATTCATTCCTGACCACGCTATGGTGGTAGAGCCTCTCCGCACCTGTCTGTGCCAAGAGGCACAGCTTGAATGGACTGATGAGGCTCAGCAGTGCTTCCTGGCTGTGAAACGAATGCTCCAAGAAAGCCCAGTACTGGCCTTGTTCAACCCTGAGCTACCAACCATAATCTCTACTGACGCATCCAACTATGGCATGGGTGCTGTATTTGCTCAGCTGGATCCTGACAACACTGAACACATGGTGGTGTTTGCATCGAGAACACTGTTACCGACTGAGAGAAAATACTCGTCTGTGGAGAAAGAGGCTCTTGCGTGTGTCTGGGCAGTGGAGAAATGGTGGACATACTGTATCTGTGGGGTTGGAAATTCACACTGTGTACGGATCATCAGGCCCTCACAACAGTTCTTTCCACAAAAGGGACTGATCAAGCAAGGATGTGTATTGCACACTAGTCTGCACACCTTCTCTACTTCACTTAGGATGTTGTGTAAAGAGCGGGGCCAGTGAACCAAACAGCTGGCTGTCTCTCATGCTTACCTTTGCCAGAAGCTTTGTCTTCTCCTCCTGAAGACTCAGAACCAGAGCTGGTGGCTTTGCTGGCTGCAACCCCTGTATCAGTGACTACTGCAGAGTTTGAGGACACTTCCTCTCCCTGTCCTGAGCTTTCCTCCTTGTGTATGCAGATTCAAAGGCAGTGGCCACACTCTGCCAAAGCAGGGAGTCCAGTGCTGCAACCCTACTTCAAACTATGACATGAACTGTGTGTGCATGACAGCTTAGTGTTTCAGTAGTGTTCTGGCAATTCTAACAATTGCACAGAGAGGTTCTTTACCAAAAACACAATCACAGTGAGCTCCAAACTTAGTACTTGATTTTAGTTGCAACAAGAGGTCGACGGTGTAGCACACAAGCTGGACCGTTGAGTCTGACAGTCGCAGAAAATTATGAGCTTTTATAACCTGAAAGGTAAAACGGGGAGTAGGAGAATCAGATAAGGAAGAATACTCATCACATGAGCTTTTCATCATCTGGAAGGGGAAGGGGTAATAGGAGAATCAGAACAATGCTCATCACAGGAGTGTCTTAAACACCTGAAAGGAGAGGGGGAAGTAGGAGAAACTAGATTAAGAAGAAACCTCATCATGTGCTCTGAGTTTATCACAAACCATTCTGTCTGCTTATCTACTGAGCATCTTGTTTACTCATTTACTGAGCACAGCAGATGTGTACAGGTTAAAGTTCTGTTCCTCCATTGTGATCACAGTTTAGAACAGAAACAGTTTTATTCTAACAATTTTCCATTGCATTTCCCCCATTTGATTAAAAATTAACTCTAACATTTAATCACATTCAAAAAACGGAAAATTGCTAATTAGGGATATGTGTAAGTTTGCGAAACAAGAGAAAGACAGACACTACAATACATGACTCTACTTCAAAAAATTCTATAGTATCAATTTCATCATCTTCATGAGCATCATCTGCCTTGTCCTGGGTGAAAAGAGGGGCAGATGGCTGTGTTACTGACAGAAGAGTAAAGGAAAGCATTGTAGCATTAATCACGGGAGTGACCAAAGATTTTACCAGAGGAATAATACAACAAGACAGTATCATAAGTAACACAAAACCAAAGAAAAAAATTAGTCCCAGTTTTGTCAGCCAGGCACGCCATTCTCCAGATGTTAGCCAGGCCCAAGGATCCAACAAGCTTCCATTGTTTTCAGCCTGTTGTGGGTGTAGGAGGTCCTGCAGGTGTTCATGAAGCGCCGTCATGTTGGAGCGACTGTCCGGTATCCATGTGCAACACTGCTTGCCAACGATCCGACAGACACCACCCTCCTCTGCTAAATTTAAAGCCATGCATTTTTGTAAAGTGATAGGACCTGCATCTTAGTGGAGAGGGCCTCAAAACCATGATCAGCTAGGGTGGTAAGATTCTCAAATTCTTCTGACATATCATTTATACGATGGGCATTATGTGCAGCTCAGAACCATGGAAAGAAAGTGCCAGCAATTCCCTGTCCAGCGCAAGTTCTAGCCCGTTTTACTCGAGTTAGGAAATGTCCAGTAGGAATGTCAGAAAAATTTGAATAGAGACGGAATGTTGTGGGTTTAGTTTTTGATTAGTTCCTGTTTTATTTTGAAGGTCTGTGTTCTTGTGTTTAGTTATAGTTAGACTTCCCTTGCTCCTGTCTGCCCTGATAATGTTGGGATCCATATTTCTGTGTGCTTGTTTTTCCCTTTCTCTGCAGGTGGGGCGTAGCTGATTAATTGGAGCTCCTCCTCACCTGTTCCTCATCCACACCTGGTCCTCATCTACTCGTCAGCTGCAGCCTTATAACCCTGGTTCAGACCTCCACTCCTTGCCAGTTCATCCTGCTTTCAGATCGTCCTTGACTCTCCGGTGATCTTCTTCCTCCTCTCCTCGGCTTCCTTGGCTCGCTTTGTGTTTCCTGCTCCCCTCGGCTTCAGTGCTCCTCATCGTGTGGCTCGGCTCATCTCATCTTCCTTGGTCCTCCTCGTTTGTTCCTGTCTCCGGTGTTTCCTGTATCTCCTGAACCTCCTGGACTTCACCGTTTTCTTGTGATTCCCTGTTTGGGTTATTAGAGCCTCGTCTTTGTACAATCCACATTGTGGGTTCTGTTTTTGAAAAGTTCCGGCTTAACAGATTATTTGCACCTGTGTCTCGTTAAGTTCTGTTTGTACATATTGCCTTGTCTTTCCCTTGCTCCTTGCTAGTCCGTACTATCTGTCTGAGTTGATTTTGGCTGTAAGTTATTTTTGAGTTTCATTGGATCCATGCTTGTGTTGCCTTCATTAAAGGATTTTTGATTTTGTACTCCTGCCATCTGTCATGATCCTGGATTGCTCTGTCTTGACTTCTCCCTGCCTTCTGTGTTGCTGTTCACTCCTACCTAGGTGTGGCTGCTGATTCCTCACACCTGTTCGCAATCAACTTACCTGCTTAAGAGGGACAGATTCTCAACAACTCCTCGCCTGTTGGTCAACGACTATTCCTATCCTGCCTGTTTGCCGGCCCGTCTGTCATCTGGAGATCAATCTGTCTGTCTGTCTGCCTGTCTGCTTCGTTGTCTGGATTACTGCTTGCTTGCTTGTCTGCTGATCTGCTGTCTGGAGTACCGACCATTACCTAGCTCCTTCCTCTGCAACCTGCCTGCTGGAACACCAATCATCCTTACTTGGACTTTCTAATAAACTGTAACTCACTTCAAAAGTCATCTGCTCTTGGGTCCGTTACTGCAACCATGACACCATCCTTGTCTCCTGCATTTGGGTCCTGCCACAACCTCTCCAGCACATGACAAGGAAACTGGGAAGTAAATTGGCCAAATGACAAATGCCAGTTCACCCTCTGGGAAGGTATAAATAGGACCTATGTCCACAGACCCATGCTATGTTACGTGGGCAACCAAACCCATCCTTATTGGGCATACAAACAGTTATAGCAGTCACATGAGTGCCATTAGAATAAGCCACTTACAATAAAGTGGGGTTAGGAAACGCCATGTCATTTAAAGTTACTAAGTTTGGCATTGATGTACCTGTACCCCCTCATTAAGGGTGTATGGGTCTGAGTGCTTCACACACGATTCTCTGAGAGCACATGAGGCATTAAGAATGATATGACAATTAGTGGTGTGTCCTAAAGAGAGCCTTTTTTTTTCAATAATTCTCTGCCACCGCAGTAAACCCTTTTGTAAACTACACAGAGGTAACCTGTTTAAACATCCGTCCTTTGGACACATTTGGACATGTCCTTCGCAAACTAGGGGGAAAATGTTTAGGAAGACACAGTTTACGATCAGGGGACACCGACACCCCTTCAGGAGATATGGAACATCCATGGGATTTCCATAAGGCTGTTTCCTGTGAAGTGGCAAAAGGCTGAACAGCAGAGAGACAGTAGAGATCTGGTGTATATCATTGTGTGCTGTACACTTTACCACAGCAATCTGTTTAGGAAGAAGAATAGCATCTAACAGAGTAGCAACTTGTGATGCATTTAAAATAGGTTTTCCATCACATTTGAGAAATTTTCTGTTTCCACAAGGCTCCAATGTCATCTTGTGGAAAAAAAAGCATCTGATACCTCTGTATAAAACACTTTAATCACAAGGTGACTGCAATACCTGAATAAGACTGAAATAGCAGCGGCTCTACTCTGAGCCCCTCCCAGGACACCGAGCTTCTCACCCTATCTCTAAGGGAGAGCCCGGACACCCTGCGGAGGAAACTCATTTCTGCCACTTGTATCCGCGATCTTGTTCTTTCGGTCACGACCCACAGCTTGTGACCATAGGTGAGGTTAGGAACGTAGACTGACTGGTAAATTGAGCGCTTCGCCTTTCAGTTCAGCTCCTTCTTCACCACAACAGATCAATACAGAGTCCGCATCACTACAGATGCTGCACTGATCCGCCTATCAATGCCTATCCTGCTCCATTCTTCCCTCACTCGTGAACAAGACCCCGAGATACTTGAACTCCTCCACTTGGGGCAGTACCTGATCCCCAACCCGGTAGAGGGCACTCCACCCTTTTTGACTGAGGACCATGGTCTCGGATTTAGAGGTGCTGATTCCCATCCCAACCACTTCACATTCAGCTGTGAACTGCTCCAGTGAGTGCTGAAGGTCCTGGCCTGTTGAAGCCAACAGAACCCCATCATCTGCGAAAAGCAGAGACCCATCTCTGAGGCCACCAAACCGGACACCCTCTGTCCCTCGGCTGCACCTAGAAATTCTGTCCATAAAAGTAATGAACAGAATCGATGACAAAGGGCAGCCCTGGTGGAGTCCAACCCTCACGTGAAACGAATACGACTTACAACCGATGATGCAGACCAAACTCTGGCACCGGGCGTACAAGGACCGGATAGCCCTTATTAGGGCCTCCGGCACCCCATACTCCC
>JAOWBL010005667.1:0-10042 GCA_028564865.1 Zenarchopterus dispar
TTAACATCCAGCCAATCAAAGTATGCCTTAGTGTTAAAAACAAAAACAAATTAAACAATATACACACAGCATTTTTAGAAGGTTTCGGGATTTTTTTTTTAAAGGCATGGTATGTAATGATACAACTCCTGACCAAATGGGGGCAACATATAAAGGGAAAGTTCACATATCAGTCCCTTGTGTACAACACAAGCTGCTTTTTTTAACCCCCCCCTTTTTTTTTAAATTTGATAATGTAGTTGGTATAGAGGTCTCAGAAAATAATGTATCAAATATGACATTTTGGGCATTACAGGGTTAAGGATCACATTCAAGTTGGATGAGAGCAATCAAAGCACTGCAGTGAAGATAATTTCTGATTAAATAGGATCTATCTAGATCTCTTTAACTCAAAAATGATATTTAGAGCAATCACGCCTGATAATAAGATACACAGATTTTGGTATGTATTGCAATCAATTATCATCTATTTTTAAAGCGAATACTTCAGTTGTTCAACAGTGTGATTTAACCAAATCCAGCGACACACCCCTCACGTACCAAATCTGATTTCTTTTTCCTGTTTTGCTCACGATCTTACAAAGACGTGCAGCTTGGATTTCAAAGGTTAAATGCTCAGAGGAGGAATTTGAGAAAATGTAAACAAACTTCAGAAACATGTTTGTACCAGTTTAATTAGTCAGGAAGCCTCTTGTGTACATTTAATTCTCAGGAACTTTGACAGAAGGTAACTGTTTGACAGGATACCTGCTTAGTGACATTGTGCAGAGATTTAACTTTAGAAAGAAGAGGAAACATTGTAAAACCTCAAAGGGGATTAAAAAAAAATAAAAAGTAAGTTAACCAAAGGCTGGGGCCTTTACATGCACCTATATTTTTTGTTAAGCATGTGCACCACCTACCTGGGTGAAAAAGGAAACAAGATGAGACATGCACCTCTTACGACAGATTCAAGAGGGAAAGGATGTACATGCCTCAGAATGACTCGGATGATGATTATTAACAATAATGAGTGTTCTCAGGCTCATCGTAGCTTTTTTAACCATTACAGAGATTGGTGACCTTTTGAGTACATTTGTCTTGACAGGACTGCTTTTGTGTTGCATCTACAGTCTTCACACTTCACTGAAGACTGTACAACTGATTAAAGGAGCGTTCTGTGAATTTTACTCGTCAAAGTCAATTTATGAATTGTGGGAAAATAAACAGATGGAGAAAGAATTTTCTCCATATGGTATAAGAAAGATCCAATACGAGCTTGACTCAAACACTTTGGGAATCAATATTTAAGATGAACGTATTTATGAGCACAAACACTTTTGTGGTCCAAGGAAAAACACGCAGATCTGAATCTACATAACTTAAAGGCAACATGCTGCTCTTTTTATACATTGTTTTAACCCACGGGTGTCATATTTATATAGAGAAATGTATTTATTTAGTCTTGTCAAGATCTAGATAAGGTTTCATTCAAGCCTCTGCAGCATCAAAAATGTCAGAAACCCAGTGATGAAGGTTACAGTCAGTGAGTCATCCAAAAAGCTACAACATGTCTTTGTGGCTTTAGATCTGTGGTGTGTGTTCACATGTGTGTTCAAAAGATGTGTGGCAACAACATCCTACAATGTGCAGAGGCAGCACTCACTACAGCCTAGTTCCACTGAAAAACACCCACTGATGCTGGTGAGAAATTGATGTCACTAATCACATTATGTTACTGATCTTTTATGAGGTTTGTCAAGTTTTGACTTGTGAAACATACTGTTGGATTACAGACTGGAAGTTAAAAGGCAAACCCACTGAGGTAATGAGTCATTGACGTTTCCTTTGATGTGATTTTTATCCTAATTATCACACAATTTATCCTTCTGACACAACGCCAAGCACTTTTTTTTACAGCTGGATTTGTTAAATGGGACCACGGATTGAATAGGATTGTACTTTATTGACCTGCACTGAATTTGTTTCTCTGTAAAGTACCCTGAGATGACTTTTGTCATGAATTAGTGTATGTGTGAATTACTGAGTGTGATAGCTATGTTAGTTGGAAACATGCAGTGAAGACACAAAGCATACAGACAAAATGTTTACAGGTAACCCACACACGGTATGAAATGGACAATGTTTAGAGTTCATACAGCATTAAAAAAACACCAAAAACAAACATCTCAGATCTTTTTTTACTTTTAATGGAAAGATAAAAACAAAAAAAGGAAAGAGATTAAGCAGTAAACATGCTACCTTTCTCCCTGTGATTAATTATGGTAATATTGTCTTTATAACATTGTAATAACTTATAATAGCACATATAATTCATAACAGCTTTTCTAATCAGGATACAGTCTTTCTGGCTGTTTACACCAATCAGCACAATTGGTCAGATCTGACCTCCATGTTACTATGGTAACCCTTTGTGTGTAAATAAACCAAAATTGCAGGTGGTAAACTGCTTTTGTCACTGTGGTGCAAATTTTCTTGAAGTGACAAGTCAGTGCCAGAGAGAAAAGAGGCTTAGTGTGTCCGCCTTTATCACGGGGGGCTGCCTCCACCAGCGTGTTGGTACAGGGGGTGAATGGTCCAAGGAGATTAGCTGTTCACTAACAGGCAGATAAATCTACAGCTAACACAGATATCCCTTTCACCTCCATCAATCTGGTAGAAATAGTCATGTTACAAAGGACACAGAAGCCTGTTTAAATTCGATTTGAGCATCCAGACTGTTTTGATGGAGATGCATCTGTGCGACTACGACTGGAATCACTTTGGAATGTTGTTTAAGATCCAGCTGGGAAAAAAATACATTTCATGTAGTCTTTGGCTGTTCAAACTGTCAAAACAAATCTGTTACAGCGCAATCAGGATGTGCTAAAATCTGGACTTGGGCTAGTAATGTGAACTTAGGGATTTCTGACACTGTCCACCATAAAAGTATAGGACTACTGATATCTCCACGTGTCTTTAACGCTGGTCATCTTTATATCGCAAGACTCAGAAAAAAAAGAAAGGCATCTTAAAAGAATGAAAGTGAAGTCCAACATCCTGTTCACACTGAATTTTGAATTTACACAAAACTGCAGCCTCAGTGTCCCCAGGGAAAGCCAAAGTGTGACCCATTCATCCACTAAAAACACCTCTTTAAGCACATTCTGATCGTGTTTTTCCAAAATCCCTTATCAATTTATCTTTATTTTGTTAGTTTATTTGACAGAAATAGAAGGCATCAATAAAAGCTGCTATAAATGCATCAGAGTCGAGAGCTTTGGTTCTAAGTGTGGTACCACTGTGCCAGCCTAAAAACTGAAAGACACTGACATCACATTGGATAGAGAAAACACAACATTGTTAATTACATAAATGAAGAAACAGATTTAAAATTACTTTGTACAATACAAGGAAACACACACAAAAAAATATGAATGCTTTCAGGTTCTGCACACGAAGTAATAAGAAGACAGAAAAGCAGAATGTCCTGTTCTGGATTAAACTCACAGGTAAAACTGGTGACAGAGCTGAGTACTAATTAACCATTTCTGTATTTGGGAACTCTCCGGTAGTCACTGTGATGGAGTCCCGTTCTTGAGAGGTTTTAAAAAAGAGTCCAGACTTACCACAATTACTTTGACTTGAATAAGTTTACTTTTTCTTTACTTCAACTCAGATCAATTTTCAAGTAGTATGGTATTAGTTTTTCATTTTTGACCAGAAGATTATCACATCTACTTGCCCCTTCAACAACAACAAAAAAAAAAGGTAGCTTTATATTGGAGTGTTTTATGTATTGGAGAGTGAAAAATTCATGAAGAACTCAATGTAATTAAAATGGTTAAATTCTAAAGAACATATAACTGATATCAAGCCTTTTCAACCCAGTGAAGCCTGAAATGTTTCACACATGCTGCTGGACCCCTTCAAATTGTATCTCAAACATTTGCTAACCAATGATCGATTTAAAAGAGACTGAAGTTTAAATTTGTGGGAAGAAACAGATTATTTCTGTTACTAAAGTAGACTTTTTAAAAATACAGCTTCTTTCTAAGGTTAAGCCCATTTCTATCTTATTTTGGACTTTGAAAAACACACCTAGATTATTATAACGCTCCCTCTGTTCATGTTGGTCAGGCCACTCTATCCCAGCTGCTCTAAAATACTGGTGCTCATCTCCTCTCTGGAACCGTAATCAAGACCACACTTCCCCTCTGGTTGCATCCATTTACTGGTTTCCTCTCCATTTCAGGATGAACTATAAGATTTTAGTGTTTGCTATTAAAGCTCCCCATCTAATATTACTGACCTCATATGTTCCTGCACGGACGCTAAGGTCTATATTCTTACTCCTACACCGTAGTGCATTAGTTTGATCATATTAGAACTGTTATATTATTTCATATATTTGGTCAACTTAGTTTTTTAAATATAAATATGCTTTATAAATTTAGATTTAATTGCACTGTTTTGGATGGGATTGGAGTAGCCTCTCTCTGGCTGCACTCCTAAACAGACAAACATTTGCTCCTCCCTAACTTTGCAAACCCTTTCTGGCAGGATGTGGTGGGTCTTCCACCAGTTTAATAGAGTAAGCCCACATGACAAGTAAAACTACCAGTGTGGAGGACACACACACACACACACACATTAAAAAGTCATCCTCATTTCCTTCTTCCCCCTTGACCTCTAACCTCTAATTACTTCCTGACTGTGTGCTGCCACTGGAATGTGACACTGAGCCCTGCAGACGGGGTCCTTAGCACAATACGTCCACAAACACCCTTTCTTGTGCTGTCAAAGATGTTAAAAGGTTGAAATCATTCTCCAGTTGTCCGTCTGGGGAGACAAAGAGCAGGTCAGAGGTGATGAAGGTCAAGAGCAGACCGGAAAGCATTGATATCCACATCTGGGGTTGCACTTGTTCAGGGATGATTCATTAACACACACACAGTCCAGCCGTCACACACCTTCAAATGCAAAGAGCTGCTGAGTGTAACGAGACACTGCTGCAGGAAACTGGAGAAGCAAACCTTATGTTTGACTGCCCACTTCTGTATTTGAGAGTCTTTCATGAGTGTGTGTTGTCTTTTCTGCTTTACTCTGTGGTGCATTAGGGCTCAGGTGTTGATAACAGTTTAAAATGTGTATACTGTAATCTTAGATTTGAGCTGTTTTAGTCTAGGTGATGTTGAATGTCATCCTCTCTTATTTCATAATGTTCAAGTCAACAAACAACACTACAATAAAAAGAAAGAATTTATTTGAGGTGTAAAAATGTGGTGTTGATACATTTATAGAGTGGTTAAACAGAGGTAGAGGAAAATATATCACAATATAATAATCACTCCTGTCTAATAAAAAGAAAAATGGTAAAAGAGCCATCCAAGACTGCTTTAACTTACAGTAAAATATTTACTGTTTACAGGGGAGCATATTTTCTGAACAGAACTGAAACTCTTAAACCAAAACAGTAACTCTGTAGCAACACAGGAGGCATGTTCATAACCAGTGATTAGGTTAAGATGTCAAATATGGGCCTATAAAATTAAGGATAGTCTGTATTGAGAGTCAACGTGTAATTAGAGCGCTTTAATTGAAATGAAAATTTTCAAAAATATTCAAAAAATAAAGCATAGCCTGTTCTGAGAAGAAAAAATACATTCAAAAAAAAAGAAAAGAAAAACTGAACACTTTAGCAGCATTAAAGAGTAGAGCTGTTTTATCCATTGCAATAAATTCTTTTAGTCTTATCATGTGATTTAGCTTTATGTGTTCATCTTAAAAGAAATTATATGTATCTGACTATGAGCTGTCAGATATGCACTGAGAAAAATGTTGCCATAATTATATACTTCTAAATAATAGATAGAGGTTAAAAAGTAGTAAGCACTACTCAGGTACTGCTGGTTTCTTTGTACAACCACTGAGCTATAGGCCACCGCCTATAAATTACTACATTTGAAGGAAAATAAAAAATAATTTCAGTTCAGATTTGCAGAGAAACAATACACTCCTGATAAATAAGCACATCTAATAACAGCAGTGTAATATATTAATATGGGTGCACTTGGTAATTGGAGATCACCAAGTTCGCCTCTGTTAAATACACAAAATCTCACTGATTACAAATCAGAGATGTTTTCTGCGACCTGAGCTAGCAGTCCTCACTCTGCAGCATGGACAGGAAAAACGTGCAAACGCTGGCCCACGAGCTGCTGCAGTACTCCTCTGCGGTTCTCCGGTGGTCCGCGAGCTTCGTGCAGGGGCTCGGCCCGGCGCGGGTCGGACGCGGTGGCGGCGTCGAGGTGGTGGGAAGCTCCGGCTCCGGCTCCGGACCTCCGGACTGAGCGCCAACAACTGAAGTGCGGATGTCCAGCTTGAAGTGCGCATCCCTCGGCGCGCGTTTGCACATGCCGGCCTTCACGAGAGCGCGCTGGTCCCGGCACACTTTCTCCTGCAGCTTTTTGAGAGCTCGGCCCACTTGTTTCCAGTAGCCCTTGGGGTCGGAGAGGTAGCCCGGGCAGCTCTGAGGTTTGGCTTTGTAATCGCAGCCCAGGTCGGTGATTCCGCCTTTGATCCTGGCCTCCGGGTCCTCGCAGGTGACCCGCAGCGTCACCCCGTCGCCCACCTCTTTGGCGTTCCAGGCGCACTGCATGGTGCCGCTGGGGAACTTCCCCCGGCCGGTGAGTGCGCCCTTGCTCCCGCTCCTCTGCGGTCTCCCGGAGACCTCTCTGCGCGCACCGGCAGCCAGGAAGACCTGCTGCTCCAGGACAACCAACAACAACCAGGAGGCGAGAGCTTTCAGCAGCAACATCTCGTCTTTTAGTAGACAAGGTTTTTTCCTAAAAGGACACACCAGAAGCTAAGTTATTATTTCGCAATACCGCATTTAAAACGATGTCGACATATTTCTGCCATTAGATCATTTAGTTGTTGAATATTTTGCTTTTATGTTGTTTTACGCATCGCGCATCTAAACATATGCAGTTCGAACGGCTGTAAATCCGAAGATTGCTGTGAAAAGTTTATATACTTTAAATGCGAAAAAAAAGGTACAAGACAATCACATATATACTGGGTAACTTACCGAAATGAAGTATTTGAGGTGTGAAAACAGCCTTTTCTGACTCTCCGTGCTCTGGCACATGGCTTTCATACACGCTTTTATGTGTAACACGCCCACCATTCAGCGCACGCTCTCAGGTACGCATGTCCGAGCAAACTCATTGACAAAAATCTTGGCAGGAGTTCCCAAAGGGAATGCCTTTGTGTGGCCTGACCTGACGTGCCCACAACTGAACAGCGAGTGGAGCTGGATGTATAAAGAGAGCCAGAGCTGGTGGTTTATCTGCGTGTCTGAACAGGATTAATGATTTATTAGAAAGTCATTTTAACAAGGCTGTAACCAAACACAGGCTCTACTGTACTCCAACATTTCCACCAATCTTTTTTTTTTTTTCCTTTTGCGTTGAGCCCTTAGAAGTTTATGGCTCAAATCAGCCTGGATCATATTTTCGAGCTAATTTGTGTTCACGACAAAGGGAAACGCTCCAGTTGTGACAACATTAGGTCTGTAACAAAGACAAGACCCAGAGCAAAAAAAAAAGAAAAAAAAAAAGAAAAAAGAAAACTGAGGAAATTTATTCATCATTAAAAAAATGCCTTAAAAAGATACAATGAAACAATTATACACTGGTTCTTTCTTTCATCATAAAACTGAGACTTTTTTGATGCCGATAATATTAAACTCTCAGTTTTATTACTAATTTAAACAGTTTTTCTGATTCTGTATCCCTTGTATCCCTGCATCAAAAATGACAATATGTTTCTTTTTTTATGTAGAGAGAGGTTGGTTGTCTGAAAATAATGGGGATATTTGTTTGTTTTTTTTTTATCTCTTTGCTCAAGAACATAGATTTGAGTGTATGAATTTGTTAACGCTTAAAGAAAGGGCGAATAAAACCTAGCTCAGTCACTTTGTGGCCACCTGAGTCTAAAAATATGTTGTCAGTGAGCCATCCAGGTTTGAAGGAACTGTGACATCACAAACTCAGATCAGAGCAGAATTACCCAGCTTATCTGTCTTCACATCCACCCAGATGTAAGGGTGGATGTAATGAAAATCCTGTATCTAGGTAGTGGGTAGTGCAAGTTTGTAACTCCATTCCTGCCAAAGGAAAGGGGTGGGATCTAGTTGAGCATCTGACTCCGCCCCCCAGGAAACTTTAGCTGCAACCACAGGTGAGTTTCCACCAGCAGGAGTTCAGGGTAAACCACCAGACAGGAACCACTAACAGAGACGACCGTCTTCTCAGTCCTTTCATCAGGCCTGTCTCCATTACACTGCAGCGTCACACAAGAACCTTTGACTGAAAAAAGCCCACCCGACCACGAGGTGGCGGTAATGAGCTTTTTTTTTTTTTGCTGTTCACAAACAGCCAGCAGCATACAAGGAGAAGAAAAAGAAGAATGCAGCAATAAAAAGAAGAGGAAACTTATAAACAATGGTTACTGCTTTCATTTTTGTTTCTTTGTTTAATATAGACTGCGGTCATAGCAATTCAGATTAAAAGAAAACCCCTCTCAGGACCTCTACGCTGGCGTAATACCCCAACAAGACCTGAACCGACTCAGTCATCCATCATTTTTTTCTTGTAATCTTCATCAAATGTACTTGTAGCAAAATGCCTCAGGTCCAAATGATTCACATGATTTATGTTCATGTGAGAGTCCTGAACATTATTTAGTGATCAGCAGAGATCACCTGCTAGAATGTTTCTGTTGGCCAACCCGAGTACCTCTCCTCCTACAGGAACGTTTTTTACCCTGTAAAGGTTCCTGTAGGAACTTCCGTTAGTGGAAACCATCGCCTGTATAAAACAGTGGACAAAGCATTGAGTCACATAATCCATTGGTTTCTAAAGACCTGTTTTGAAGCTTGTTTTTCTCTGTGCGGGGTACAGCCACGTTGCTTCTGAAGCTGATGGAAACACTCCCTCCAGATGTTAATCAAAGTGAACTTTTGCTCCCAGCTTAAATGTCAAAGTTTGAGATGAAGACCTAACGGAGCATAATTATTCTTATTTTAAAGCTAATATGGCATCTTATTGCCATCTGTGCTAATAGACCACTACAACCAGCTCTGGGTTGGACTGGAGAAGTTCAGGGGCGAAGCTTAGGAAAGCAGCCAGAACCAGCTACCTGTCTTTGCCCATCTTCACTGGACCAGCAAGGGAGAACCAGCAAGAGAGGCCAAATGGCCTCTAGCTCGTTGGTCGCTACCTGGCAGCGGCAGGAGTCCTCTCCCTGAGCCACCTTTGAGCCTGGACCAATCTAAAACCTTTCCAGGATGACTAACCGGGCCACTGGCCAACTGGTTTATGACTAGCTTTTTGCCACAGGTTATAAAAAAAAATGTTATGAGAGCCAAATGTGGCCCAAAGACCTAAAGAAAAATACAGATAGGGACCATGTTTGGACCAGATAATATTTGTAATTTGTTTTTGAGCCTCTTTACACTCAAATATTTTCCCATGGAGTTGGTGGGAAGCAAAATGGACCTAAAAGACAGTTATATCAGGCTAAATTACAAAAAAAAAAAAAAAGTCTCCAAATTATATAGTGAATAACTGATCAACTATTAAATAATGTTTAATATAATAAAATTCAGTGTCTGTATACATTTATAATCTTTTTTCCCGTACATTGTTTGTCATAAATCCTGAGGTGTTAATAACAAACTTAACATCAGTGTAGTTGTTTAATTATGTCATGTTTTACTATAAATTTGTTTTATTACTACAGTGAGAAAGCAGACACAGTCCCAACCATCATGCACACTTTTACTATTATGACCAAATAAAACAATATAGACATTGTTCCCCATGAAAAACTGCTCCAGATTTCTGTTCTCGCTGACCAGATCTAACCGCTTTTGTTCTGTCTTTAACACCAACGTCGATTGTGGAGTAACACATTTACTAGATGACAGTTTCTTTTCTCCTCATAAACTCTTTTTTCTTTCTTTTCCTTTTTTTTTTTTTTTTTTTTTTTTTGT
>JAOWBL010005668.1:0-10040 GCA_028564865.1 Zenarchopterus dispar
TATATATATATATATATATATATATATATATATATATATATATATATATATATGTATGTATGTATGTATGTATGTAACTGGCTGCCTGTATGTTTGTAATTGAATGTACATATTGTATGTTTGTGTATGTATGTGCACACGTTCGGGATGTGTGTGAACTTGCACACCTCCCCTTTCTCTCTCACACACACACACACACTCACACACCATTTTCTGTTTGTCTCTTTTCTTTTGTGTCGATTTGTCTTCTGCTATCACGCCTGTCCCCTGATGTAGTACCTCTCATCACAAAGACGCATCACACAAACACCACAGTGATCACCACACTACACACACCACACTACACACACCGCACCCATCACTGTCTTTGTCGTTTTGTTGGTCTTGTACTTTTGTGTTTGGTCCTCCTTGGCAGAATTAGGAAGTCAGACATTAATAAAGTAGGTGAGATTAAACTATCTAGGAGGACTGGTGAAGGAAAAAAAAAAAAAAAAAGGGTTTCATTTGTGAAAGCGAGGACCTCGTCAGTTTACCAGAACAGTTTTCTGTGTCCTCTCTAATCTGTGCTGCTGCTGATCAATGGTTCTGATCGTCGATACTGAAATATTGTTTTTTTTTTTTAAAAGAAAAAGTATGAAAAAAAAACCCTGAAATATTGACCTGTCTGTGCACATGTCTGTTGTGCAGAGTGCACGTTGAAGACATCGCCATGACAACTGCAAACAGCCTTTGATGCAATTTATGATTTCTGACCAACTAGACGGGGGAAGTAAATCTGTACGTGATATTAAATTTAAAGAAAGAAAATGTTTTCTGGGACCACTAAACTGCATTCAAAATAAATTTTAAAATTAAGCAATTAATGATTTGAATTACACGAGAGGGATTTTTTTTTGTAGAAAAAAGAGCAGTAAATGAAGAAAATCTGCTTCATAAAGGACTTTATTCCCTGCTTTACCCCCCCGACCCAACTTTTTAACTTCCTGTTATTTTCATCTGTTGCTGTTTCCTTTTCCAATTCTCTAAATATTCCTTAAAATCCCCCAAAATACTGCGCTATAAAAACAGAATTTTAAGTTAAACACTTCACAGGAAATAAATAATAATGAGGATGATTAGTAGGCTGAAGTTAACTGTAAAAGATTACAGATCAGGTACAGTGATGTTACTTTGTTATTAGTTAAATATAAACTTATTCCCTCAGAAATGTACCTGCAGGACATTTTCTCCTCGGTGATGTGGAACCCTACGTTATGTCGTGTAGAAACAGACTCAAAAACTGAACGCTAGCCTTCATAAGTCGCCAGCACGTGCGTTTCTGTAAAACGTGCACGTTTTCTCACCAGCGGCTCCCCACTCAGGACCTCCAGGAGTCTGGTGAGCATGTATCCATCCCGCAGGTCGTTGTAGAGGTCAGATATCCGGCAGGACACTCTGGCTAGGTGGGAGTTGACCCACTTGGTGAAGGTCTTCTTCTGCACAGCATCTCGTTCATCTGAAGGACAACGATGAAGAAATCAGCTTCACATCCATGTTTGGGGGCAAAGAGCGGATTTCTTCTGTCCTGTTCTGACTAACAATACATTTAAATTATCGTCTTTACAAAGAAATCTGCATCTATAGCTGCAGATGTTGTGTCTGTGCACGTGCGCTGATCCGTGCGTGACCTCTGACCTGCCAAGGCCTTGATGCGCGAGCACTCGAACAGCTTGGAGCTCGTGCACTCCGTCTCCCAGAACCCAGAGCTGATTGGTCGGTTGTTGTTGTTGAGCTGGCGCTGGGCTTCGGCGTTGTCCAGGTCTGGGGAGGCATTAGCCATCGCGCCCAACAACCTGAGACACACACACACACACACACACACACACACACACACACAAATGGCATCAGGTCATCATGCTCACGGAAAAATAAAGAAACGAATATCTCCTGACTTTCTGTTTGAAACTCCAGAACTCAGATCTTTATCAGAACCGATCGCGATCAATTATTAACTAACTCATGATCGAAATCTCAGCCATATAACCCCAAAGTTCACGTGTGCAGACTGCTCAGACCAGAATAAATGAGATGATGAATCTTGGACGTACCAGCACGTATAAGCTCATTGACACTTGTGCAGAACAAAAATACACACAACGAGACAAGGACAATCGCCATGGCGACCAGATGTCGTTGCTTCATCCTCGCGGGTTTACAGCACCTCACAGCTGATAATTAAACAATCTCACACCTCTTATCCACACAAGTTTGACCAAAGCAGCAAAATCAGAACGAAACAGTCACAGAAAGATTTAGTGTCTTAAATAAAAACACAATAATGAAGTCTCATTTAAAAAAAATAAAAAAATAAAAAAAATCTTGTACCGAATCCTGCTTCTTAATAAAGCTCCACCTGTCCTCAGAATCAGAAATATCTGTAACAGCAGCGCTAAAAATAAAGCCTCTCTGATGTTAACTCAAGGATGGTAGGACACGCAGAGTAAACTACAAGTGACTTTTTCTGTCAAAGACGGATAAAAATAACGTCTGAAACGTCTCAAAGACACGGGACAGTGAAAGGAGAAATTACTTACTGAAACGTAAGACTGCAGCTCAGTTTCATAAAACTAAGTTTAAGACAGAATAACTGTTTTGTTTTGTTTTGTTTTGTTTTAAAAAAATAGAATCTCCTGGTATAAACACTCTCCATGTCCCGTTCAAATATTTAAAGTTTGTGTCTGAAAAAAGTCAGTATCGTGGATAAAAGTGGAATCTCTTAGTCTAGAAAAGCCTGCTAGTTTTCACATAAAATGTTGTCAAAAGACACTTTTTTTTTCATTTGTGGACAAATATTTCAAATATGTTTTTCTTTGTTGATCAGCTTTAAAATCGGGGTTATTTTATCTCTATCTGTTCTTCTTCTTCATTTCCTAGATTTATCTTCTATATCCTTGATTTCAAAGCTCAAACATCAAACCTGCAAACATCAAACATCTCTAGTTGCTTATTTCGTACAATATTTCACATTTCTTTTATTTACATGAATGGTGATCCAAGGAAAACTTTGAATTACAAAAAAATTGAATATTTAAAAATACTACATGCTTCATGTAGTATTTGTAATTTATTGGAAAATTTATTGTTTGAGTAGAAATGCTGCAAAAACTCAAAAATAGTCCCAACAGATGTTTTCAAAACTTGTGCTTTGTTTGTAAGACAAGAATTTTTTTTTAAATTTTCTGATTTTTAAATTATTTTTTAAACATATATCCGAGATCCTATTTTACATGTTTTATCCATAAAACTTAGTAAATATTTTGTAAAACAATGTTGCTGTGGTTGATTTGATGTAAATCAGCTGCCTTGTCTCTGATTGGCTGACATACTTTTGTGGGTGTGGCCAAATTATTTTAAACAAAACTGTGCAAAAACTGTAAAACTGTGCACACATAAAAACAAATTTACTTCATCTTTGTAACTCAGACTCCAGATGAAACTGTTTTCATCAACAGGAGAAACTGGAGATTAAAATTAAATCCCAGTTGAACTAAATTCAATTAATTCTATTAATCCCCAAAATTATAACGTTCCAGTATGTCAATCAGCATTATAAAGTCACTAAATAGAACCATTTTATGGTGTCATTTATCTCCTGTGGTGATCAAGACTGCAGCAACTCTGAAGAAGTGACTGAAGACAGTCGGCTGCTTATTAGCTTCAGGGTGTAAAGGACGTCCAACGTGTCTCTGAGGATGTCCAAAATGTTTCTGAGGACGTCCAACATGTTTCTGAGGACATCCAACGTGTTTCTGAGGATGTCCAACATGTTTCTGAGGATGTCCAACATGTTTCTGAGGATGTCCAACATGTTTCTGAGGACGTCCAAATTGGTTCTGGGGGTTGTCCAACATGTTAATGAGGATGTCCAACATGTTTCTGAGGACGTCCAAAGATTTAGTCTCCTTTACTATGTACAAACCTCCAGAAGACACAGGTGGAGGTCATTACAGTTGCCAGGATTACTGTTGGTGAGTGAAAGAATTAAATATAGATATAATGTGGTTTGATGTTTTGTCTAGTCACTTTTGGGTCTCCATGACCTGACAGATAATTGGACACAATCAGCTGTAGACTCCGTCCCGAGAGGAGATTAGATTTGTTTCCAACATCTACAGTCCCATGTTATCAAACACGTCCCAAAGTCAAGCTCTAGATGCTTAAAAACACAGATGTGACACTTTTCCTGCACTGAGAATAAACCTGAGGAAATCTGGTCCTGAGTCAAGTCCTTATTGTCTGTCCTGCCTAGTTACTCTAGAGGACATTTGTTTCACAACACTGACTACCTGACACACAGACCACAGTTTGTGGTCATCAGCACAGGAGTACCACAGGGAACCGTACTCTCACCACTCCTCTTCCAGTTCAAGTCTGTTACCTGTAAAAATACTCAGATTACTCTACAGCTGTGGAATGTATCAGTGATGCACAAGAGACTGAGTACAGGGGACTGGTGGACCAGTTTGTGGGATGGTGTGGAACAAGACAAAAGAGATGATTGTGTATCTTAGGAGAGTCAAGAAGATTATTTTTCTTATGGGAGAAGATGTGGAGGAGTGTAAATACCACGGTGTTCACCTGGACACAACCTGGACTGATTCTGTCTACAAGAAGGGACAGAGCCAGCGTTAAGCTTCCTGGGGACGCTTAAGATGTGGTGAAGAGCACAATCTCATCATCTGATGGGGCAGAAGCATCAGAGACTTAAAAAGATGAAAAAAACTGATCATAAAACAAAAAAACATCACGGACAACCCTGCCCACCTTTTTCTCAACGCTACACACCTTTCCTTTGAGGATTGATAAAGTTTTATTGAATTGAATATTCAAAGACCTGTGCAGGGTGTACTCCTACCTTTCACCTGTACTGCGCTGGGATCAGCTCCAGCAGACCCTCGTGATCCTGCGCTGGATTAAGTGGGTATAAAAAATGGATGGAAGGATGGATTTTCAATGAAATATGCAGTACTAGCTGCCTATTCTTTACTTGGTACATACTTTTGTATCTGACTGGGAAAGTCCCGACATGGTCCATATGGTGACGTTTAAATATTGTACATCGTTATTTGTGGGTCAAACCAACTAAAATGCTCCCACTTTAAAACATTTCAACAATCACATTTACACCTTCCCAGCTGAACTCAGTTTGATTAATTCAATTAATTCTATTAATCCCCAAAATTATAACGTTCCAGTATGTCAATCAGCATTATAAAGTCACTAAACAGAACCATTTTATGGTGTCATTTATCTCCTGTGGTGATCAAGACTGCAGTGAGTCTGATGAAGTGACTGAAGACAGTCGGCTGCTTATTAGCTTCAGGGTGTAAAGGACGTCCAACATGTTTCTGAGGACGTCCAACGTGTTTCTGAGGACGTCCAACATGTTAGTGAGGACGTCCAACATGTTTCTGAGGACGTTCAAAGTGTTTCTGAGGACTCCAACGTGTCTCTGAGGACGTCCAACGTGTTTCTGAGGACGTCCAACATGTTAGTGAGGACGTCCAACGTGTTTCTGAGGACGTTCAAAGTGTTTCTGAGGACGTCCAACATGTTTCTGAGGACGTCCTTACTAACATGTTTCTGAGGACGTCCAACATTTTTCTGAGGACGTCCAACATGTTTCTGAGGACTTCAACATGTTTCTAAGGACGTCCAACATGTTAGTGATCACATTTACACCTTTTTCCAGATCTTTTCCAGTTATCGGTAACAGGATGCTCTCATTTCTAGTCTGCCACATTCTCATACACTCTTATAAACACTCTTATAAACACTCTTATAAACACTCTTATAAACACTCTTATAAACCATTGTAGCTGCTGTTTAGCTTTAAATACCAGAAACTACTAGAGAAAAGGCCAAGTGTAAGCATGTTTGATAAAAATTAAACGAGTGGATTCAACTCTAAAGACAATGTAAATAATCATAGGCATCATAGTAATGAAGTAGTTATATATTTTCCTCTTGAAGTAGTTGGAGATTTTGATGAAACCTGAATAAATACGCCCCTTGGCTTTCTTTCTTTTTCTTTTTTTATATGTGACGGAAAGAAAACAGAAACAATGGTTTCTCTCAGAAGAGCAGATGTCCCCATGGGACATGAAACATGCCATTTGGTCCAAAGATACTTAAGGATGGGTGGGGGTGGGGGATATGTGTTTGTGTGGATGGCTGGCCCCACTGGGAATTAAAGCCACGTCCCACTGAGCTTCTTCAAACGCAGACCAAAAGGACAAAAAAAAAAAAAAAAAGATTTGAAGTGTGGCGATCGAAACCAGCAGCAGCTTTTTACTTCAAGTCCCAAATTCAGTGACAAACATCAGGTGTCGGTTTGGCTCAAAAAAACGACCAAAAGTACCAGATTTTTTAAAAATCGACTTCGTGAGGAGATGCTCCACTAATTATATCTCAAGAAGATCAAATCAGTTGTTAGCTGTGTGGGTTTTGAAAGCCAGTCTCTTAAACAGCAGATACACGAGCACTCGCTCCCCAGAAAGGTTTCATGGTCATCGTTTTGTGTGACCATGAAACTTTTGTGCGTCAGAAGCCACGTAACTGTTCTCCTTCATCTCCCGCTGAAGCCCCTGTCCTTCAAACAAGTTTACAGAAGACGGGAATAAAAAAAAAAAAAAAAAAAAGGCTAAACTCCGAGACTTTAAGTAAAATCTTAAAAAAGTCATGTTTGGAAGGTTTGTTTTAGATCTTCTTTCCTGCTGGTCCAGCAGAAGTCCACTGGTGGAGATGGGTGGTAGGTGGAGGTGGTGGAGCACGTGCACTTAGCCGTCCTCCCTGGGGAGAAGAACGGCGAAGCTTCGTGGCGTTTCTCATCTGATTATGAAGCCGACGGAGAAATCAGCTGAGCTCAGGAGGCCATAAATGTTGAAAGAGTTACGTGAAGGTTTCAGCTGGAGACGCAGAAGAAAGTCAGAGAAAGAGCAAAGTCATGACAGCTAAGCGTGTGTGTGTGTGTGTGTGCGTGTGTCCTTGTCCTTGCTAAGACGAACCTTTCCTTGCCGAACCTCAACCACCTGATGCCCATCAATCAATCAGACTGGCAGCACACGGGCCTGCTCTGACATGTGTGTGTGTGTGATTGTGTGTGTGTGTGTGTGTGTCCCTTTAATTACTGGCCTCAGCTGTTCAAGAATCAGTCGGCCCCAGGCAAAAGAGGGTTGATGTCGAACCTCCAGCCCGAAACAGAACCCCAGAAATAAGAACGATTAGCATGATCAGAACTAACTTTTGGTCCTAACAAGCTTTGGGATAATAAAGGAAATGATCCCAGCAGGATAAGAAAAACAACAACAACAACAAAGAAAGTGCTGGTCATCCACCCATCCATCTTCTACACCTGCTAAATCCATTTACAAGGTCACGGGGGTCTGCTGGAGCCAGTCCCAGCTCATGACAGGGGTACACCTGGACAGGTCTCCACTCCACCACAGGGTCGCGTATAAAGACAAACAACCACGCAACACTGCTAACCAAGCTGCTACAGTAGAAACCAGTGATCTGTATTACTGGACTGGACGTTACGTGACTTTTGACGTGTCAACAGCGCCGCCATTTTGAAAAGTGCTACTTTTGTTCGCAAGCTAGGTGGCTAGCAGCAACAGCCAAGGGAATTATCGTTCTGAAGGCATCCAGTGTTTTGCTTTTGGCTTCTACAACTATGCTAATGAACACTTCAGACAGCAGGGCGTCTCCTTTCACCAGTAAGTAGTAATTCTCATGTTTAGTCATATTTAGATATTATACCACATAGTGCTTCAGTAATGCAAAGTTGAATCAGGTTGACCATTTATTTATCACCAACGAGGTAAAATACACGTTTATTTGATGCCTACACTATTGACAGCTTGTTTGATCGAAGTCCAGCTAGCTCAGTCGGTAGAGCATGAGACTCTTAATCTCAGGGTCGTGGGTTCGAGCCCCACGTTGGGCGAGTAGCTTTTAATGGGGAGGTGGGTACAGAGGTGGGTTTGGAGGTTTCAACCCCCCAGATTAGTATCAAAGGTGAGCCACCCTGGCTAACTACCAATGGTTTAAAAGCTGAAGACAAGTTTCGGTGTGTTTAGGGGAGGGGTAGCCTAGTGGTTACAGAGGTGGGTTTGGGTGTGGTTCAATCCCCCGGGTTAACTAAGGCAAGCCACTGTGGGCCCCTGAGCAAGGCCCTTAACTCCAATCTCGGGTGCTTCAGCAGCCCACTGCTCCTAGAATAACTAGTGATGGGTTAAAAGCAGAGGACAAGTTTCAGTACATAACTTACGAAATGTACTGACAATATATGGATTATCCTTATCCTTTACATGTGAACTAGCACTCTTCAAAATGGCGGCGCTGTGTGCACGTCGCCTTCAACACTAGCCAATATGATCTGTGGAAAGGTCACGTGGTGTCAGTATATCTTATGTTTGCTGATAATTTTACAAGATTTGAATTGTTTTAGATGGTGGAATTTGCTTCTCTATATCTTTCTTTTTTGTGTACCTCCTCATGTGTTTATTCAGGCGACTACTCATGAGCACTCAGTGATCTTCACACATTTATATCAAGACTTTTACTTTGGTAAGTTTCACCCCGCGTACGTCTTAAGATGAATTCTTCAGACTTCATAATGGCGGGTTACGGCGCCAATCATCCACGGAAAGCTTCGAGTGTGAATGTAGGGACGTCCATCACGTTTGATGCGGAGGTTAAATTTAGAGATTGTGAGCGAGAGACAAAGATGTAATCCAAAGGGACGGAGTTGGACTGCAAGAGTTAGAGAGGGCGATGTTTAAGACGAGAGCTGCTGAAAAAGTAAAGGAGGTAGTTGAAACGGGGGCGATTAGGTTAAAGGAGGTAACAAGTGAGACTGAAGGGCAAAGATGAAGAAAGCGAGACAGCTGTCAGAGTTAATCGGTCGCCGGCAGCAGATCTGTGTCTCTGAGGCTTAATCAGGACCGTCCTCCCCCGTTTTTATCCTCGCCACCATCACGTCATACTGATCGGGTGTCTGGCTCAGAGGTCCCCCGAACAACGGGGCCGCGGGGTCATCTGGTACCGGGTCGCAATAAAATCTAAAAACGTTTTCAAAATTATACGTCATTTATTTTTGTCAGTCTTCAGGTGTTTTATTTTGGAAATTTCACACTTCCTGTCGTACCTCACTCCTGCTTGTGACTCAGTTGTTTCCAGAGGTAAGTCTGTAAATTTACCCCCGGTCTCCCGAACGTTTGGGACCGCTGGTCCAGCTGATGCCATTTCTCTTTTCAGAAGCATCTTCATTTTCTGGAATCTCTACTGATTGATCCAGTGATCAGCTGTCAATCAACTCTGAGGACAATAAAAGGAACATGGAGCCTCAAGAGCAACACCTCTCACTCAATTCCTATGACCCGCTAAAGGCGTGTGGCGGCGTATTTCTACGCAGGGTGTGCGTGGAAACGCCACCCAACGACGGCGTGCAGGTGTGAGGGCCAAAAAAAACCCATATCAATAAGTTCAAATCATCATCTTTTCTTTATCTTTAGTGACCCGCTCAGACGGCGTCACCAGAACCTGTTCTGTCACATAAAACTGGCAACACGGCGGCTTCCCAAGACGACGTGAATGTTTTTTTTTTAAATTTGGGCTGTAGAACATGACGACTGTGAAACCGCCGGTAAACGTTGGTTTACTGCTCTGATTTATTACTTTAATTCGTCTTCCTCCTCCCCGAGCACAGCTGCTCCCTCTTTGTTGCCGCGGAGGGGAGGGGAGGGGTACCCGAGATCGAACGCCGCGATGGACCCGTGACCCGTCCAGGGTCCACCGAGACTTTCACCCGGAGACACCGGGGGACGGGCTCCAGCAGACCCACCGGACCCTGAACTGATCCCTTAGATGTCCTTCAGTACCTGAGTTTTGTTCCCTTTAAAAGCTCGGATTCAGATTATGTTTTAAATGTTATTTATTTTAACCTTTGATTGTGTTTTATCATTGATAGTGATCAGGGTCTGTGGCGGGTGGAGGGT
>JAOWBL010005669.1:0-10039 GCA_028564865.1 Zenarchopterus dispar
TGAGGTGAGCTGCAGGAAAAACACAGGAGGGCGGGGCGAAAACAACAAGGAACACAGAACGCTTGTGGCTCATGACACCTCTATGATAAAAAAAGGAAAAAAAAAAACAAAACAGGTCAGACGTGTTTATGTGCACTGCAATTTACGTGTCCAAGTTCAGCCCTATAATTTTTTTCCGAAATATTGCCATATGACCTATTGATTTCTTGAATCAGACAGCAAGAAAAAAAAAAACATGCATTAAGGTCATGCAAGCTTTTAATGCAAAGGAGCGCTCAGGGAAGTGTACGGACTTACCATGAGCCTTGTCTCCCAGCATTTGAACAAGTCAGTAGCCAGTAAGGGGTTACTGTACAATCAAAACCTGAATGTAGGCCTACTGTATGTTGCTGTACTCTTACATGGGCTGTTGTTGAGAATGAAATAATAAAACACACACACACACATATACACAACTAAATCTCCTGATGGGCACTGCTTAAGGAGTCAAAACGGCTTAACCTATATGTAAGATGAAGACCACTGACGAGCAAGCAATGAAACTCCCATATTCCCACCGCTCTTTACTGTTCTTCACTTGTCACGAAAGTTAGGCTGCCTTGCTTCTATTGGTGGAATCTGAGTCATGTGACAACTACTCTACCTACTGAGAAAAAACTGCCTGTACAAAAGTAAAGCGTTGCAGACGGAGAAGCCACATTGAACATGCAAAAACAAGAAAGTGATTTCCCAAAAAAAATAAAAAACAGAATTGTTTTTCCAAAATAAAGTTTTTCTAAAAATAAATAGAACCACAGGAGAGTACAACAATGTAAAATAAGCAAAATAAAGCTGGATCTCTGCAGGGTTAGAATATATTCACAAAGACTTCCTTTCTCTCACAAGATATTTAACAGAAATGTGTGAATTGTCAAATCCAGCTTTTTGTCTGTAATGAGCTGGGATACCCTCCAGCAGACTTTCTTGACCTTGTACAGGATTAAGTGGGTATACAAAATTGATGGATGGGTGTGTATTACGATGACGATGACTACTACTACTACTACTACTACTAATAATAATAATAATAATAGTGCAAATATCCCTGTCCAGACATATCATGCTCCCTATGTGATAATGAAAGGCACCCAAAGGACTGCTGCACACAGCGCAAGCTCAGCATCTCTTATCAAAGCATGTGAGAGAGTTTGTCAATGCTGCACCGAGTCAGTGACTTCTGTTAGTGTGTGTGTGAATGAAGATGTGTTGTTTTATTTACCGTTAGGAGCAATCCATAGTGATGTTTGTTCACACAAAATGATAATACAAATATGTGCAGTTTATATAAACTGTTTAAAGAGTTATGTTCTTCATAGCTTTGTGTCTAGCCTTTTTGTGGTGCCCATATTTTCTTCTAAAGTAATATTTTATACACATCCTGATGTGCTATAATACTGTGACTTATTTGCAGTCATAAAACACTAGTTTAGGTATGTTTCTGTTTGTAGTAGCCAACCTGTTGCCACTTGTGTCCATCCATCTTCTATACCCGCTGAATCCATCTACAGGGTCACAGGGGTCTGCTAGATTACAGGCAATAAGCAGGGGTACACCCTGGACAGCTCGCCAGTCGACCACAGGGTCACATATAGAGACAAACAACCATGCACACTCACACCTATGGCCAATTTAGAGTTCTCAACTAACCTAATGTGGGAGGAAGCCAGAGTACCCGGAGAGAACCCACACAAACATGGGGAGAACATGCAAACTCCACACAGACTCCTTCTGGGCCAAGAATTGAACCAGCAACCTTCTTGCTGTGAAGCTACAGTGCTAACCACTGCGCTGAATGCATGTATCCATGTCATGGTTAAGACAGACCTCTTTTGGGCAGTTTGGATGATAAAACGAATGTAGTAACAGCAACCTTGACAATGCACAATAATATAATAAAAATCCCCAGAGTAACTGCATTCATTTATTATTATTTTTTAAGAGGAACTCTGCACAGAATTCCAGATTGCAGATATCCCATTTCTTAGTCAATCCATCAAGCGTCATCCATGTTTTTAAGCAGTAACAACACCCTCTACTCTGAACGCCTAGTGAAATTTTATGAAAAATCACAAATTCACCTTTTGCTATTTCTAATTTCACTCCAATTTGGAATAACCCTCATGAGCAACAAAAAAACAATTAACTTCCGCATGTGGGCTGGTAAGGGTATCAGTCTGTTAGATTACTGAACAATAGGCATGATCCAGAAGCAGACAATTCGTGAAAACTCAGTCTTTTATTGATAATCCAGATAATCAGGTGAGCTAAGGAATAGGAACGATGACGAGGGCAGGTAATCCAAAAACATGTATCCAGGAACAGGCGAGGCGAAGAACAGGCAGGACAAGGAACTGACGGGTCTAAAGCACAAGAGAATCCAATAAATACAAAGTACAAATCATGGAACACAGTAGTAGAGCCTGAGAGCGTTACCGGATGGTGACCAACAATCTGGGGTTGACTTGAGGTCCTCAGGTGCAATATATACAGGAGCTTGATAAGGCGCAGCTGCGACATCTGATTGCTGTGCCAGAGGACTGGATCACAACACACTCATCTTAAACACATCTTTCACTCCAACTGTCTGGGATCATTTTCTTATTCGATCCAGGAGTATGGCATCAGGAACAGTCAGTTTCTGGAATATCTACGAATGAAATCATTAATTGAAACTAAAATCTCCATTCGATCAACAGATCAATTAGATCTTCCGCCTGCAGTAACAAGGTTAATAAATATCTCTTCAACAAAGAAAATCATGTCCAAAATATACAAAATAACAGTTTGTTCAGACAAAACTATATCTCTCCCATTAATAAAATGGGAAAAATAATCTTTTTCTTTGGATTCTGAATTCTGGACTCAAATTTGTAAATATATTTATTTTATGACTATAAATGTTAATGTTAATAATCTTCACAGATATCATTACACAAGACAAAAAATGTTTAAAATGAGATTTGCATCAGAGATCTGTCCATACTGCTCACAAAACAGGGCAGTGGGGGGGGCAGGAATGGCATGACGAGTGCTGGGGGGTCACAGTACTTGCCATTTCCATCTGCTGTCCATGCTTGGGGTGGCAGCGGGCAGGAGCGGGGGCCCTGTGCCTGGGGCGGGTGTGGGTTGCTCTCCTATACTGGGGTGGTGTCTGGCTTGTGGGGATCTGGTGCGCTTTGCCCAGTGGTCCTCCTCAGGGTCACTTTGAGTGCCTGGTTTTGTGGCTGGGGATAGGTCTGGGCCCTGTCTGGTCTCCGGGGCCCTAGTGGGATGGTGTTCCTGGCTGGGGATGTACTTGCTGATGGCCTAGGCCCCTGGGGTTTTCCTTGGGCTCTCTTGGTGGGGGTGGGCCCTGCGACCCCCTGACCTGAGTCCCTTCTCCATCCCAAATAAAACCATCTCAACATCAGCAAGAGTTTTGGATGCAGGGACCTTCCACCCTACACACCACATCTATCTCTTTTTAACGCACTCAGAGACACACATAAGCACAAACAAACTTTCAGTTTAAAAAAATAATAATTAAAAAAAAAACACAACTACAAGGAAACCTGGGGAGGCTGGGGGATACGACCTTGCAAACCAAATCTTTCCTTTTTTTTAAATGTACCCAGACACACACGTCATTTAAAAAAAAAAAAAAAATCTAATTAACTGGGGTGGAGGAGGGTTGGGTATGCATATTCTCCCCGTGCTTGCGTGGGTTTTCTCCAGGCACTCCGGTTTCCTCCCACAGTCCAAAAACAGGTATGTGAGGTTGATTGGGAACTCTAAAATTGCCCATAGGTGTGATTGTAGGTGTGAATGGTTGTTTGTCTATGCATGTGGCCCTGTGATGGACTGGCGACCTGTCCAGGGTGTACCCCTGCCTCTTGCCTGTGATGGGCTGGGATAGGCTCCAGCAGACCCCCGTGACCCAGAAATGGAACAACGGGTCAAGAAAATGGATGGATGGATGGATGGAGGAGGGTTGGTGTGTGTGTCTGTAGTTCAGGGCGTGCCCATGACGGTGTCCTTGGGGGCTTGTGTGGGGACGGGGGACGTCTCCGGTGGTTGACTTCACACTTGGGGGGGACCTGGGGGGGCTGCTGGGTGATGTGGTGTGTTGGATTATTGCTGGCTGTTATATCCTGATGTGGGGGGTGCCATCCGGCCGTCCTGTTGTTGCCCTCTGGGTGTGGGCTGTACCCTCTTTTTTGTTGCTGCTGTTGTGTTGGGCACGGGTGGTGGGCAGCTGGCGGCAGCCGTCTTGGCCCCCCCCTCCTGGTGCTGGTTGCGTTGCCCCCGTTCTTCCTTCCTTCCTCATCTATATCTCCGCTGCCTCCCCCCCTTTGGGCCGCCGCCGACCGGCGGGTGGGTCGAGGAAGGTGTGCTGCTGTTGCGGGGCAATGCGGACAGGTGGTCGATGGGTGGGCTGGTGTTTGTGGCCCCCACACCATGGATTTAGGTGCAGGAGTTTGGGGGGACTTAGGCTGGGGCTACCGGGTTGCGACCCTGAGTCCTTGGGTTTAGATCCCAGACCTGTTGGTGGGGATGCAGTCTTTGTTGGTAAGGGGACCCGAGGGCTGCGGGTGCCTCTTAGGCTGATCTCCCTGCTTGGATGAGGGGCCGGCTGGGGGTTGTATGTTCGTGGGGGATCCGGGGTCGCCAGGGAGGGTGGTTGAGCTGTTGGCAGGTGTTGACGACATTAACTACCCTTGTTATTGTTGGTGGTACTTGTACTAATTATAATATCAATAATGATGTTAGGATTAATATTATTATTGGGCCAAGGGTTGTTGTTGCTGTACTGTTTCTTTTGTCTCCATTATTAATATTATAAGTGCTTTATTTGCAGGTATACGTACTGCTCCTTCTCCATGTATCTATGTCGATGGTCAAGTGTGTATATATGTATGTAAGTGGTTGCCTATATGTTTATAATTGAATGTATGTCCATATATGCATGTATGTTTGTGCATGTATGCACACACATTTAGAATATATATAAACTTACACACATCCCCTTTTCTCTCTCTCTCTCTCTCTCTCTCTCTCTCTCTCTCTCACACACACACACACACACTTTCTGCTGGAATGATCAGATTGTAGAGGATAAAAGAAGAGAGCGCTGCAATCACTCTGGGTGAAAGCTACATGGAAAATTTAAAAATCATTTTCAAGATTTCCAATTTTAAGCTTATTGAATCATGGTTAATGTCCTCTCATCTGCGAGGAACACTGCAAAGCCACAAGTTCGTTGGTAGAGACAATAAAAAGACCCAGGACATGTTGGAGGGACTATGTCTCTCGGCTGGCCTGTGAATCCTCCCAGATGAGCAAGACAAAGTGGGTGGGGAGAGGGAAGTCTGGGTCTCCCTTCTTAGGCTACTGTCGCCGCACCCGACCATGGATAACCGAAAAAGGATGGATGGATGGATGGATGGATAGATAGATGGTTTTCCTGAGCTGGTTAAGTAGTTCCACATTACTTAATTGATGTTGTGGTTCAGGAAGCACAGCATGGTGGCTAAGTGGTTAGCACTGTTGCCTCACAGCAAGAAGGTTCCTGGTTTGACTCCCGGCAGGAATCTTTCTGTGCATGTTCTCCCTGTTTTCTCTGTGTGCTCTGGTTTCCTCCCACAGTCCAAAAACATGCATGTTTGGTTGATTGACAACTCTAAATTGCCCACAGGTGTGCTATGGTCTGCACCCAGAAATAGATTCAGTAGGTACAGAAAATGGAAGCATGCTTGTGTTCTACTAATCCTTCTCCCTCTCCCCATGCAGGCGTGGGGGCAGGGCGAGCTTCGGGAGTGCTGAGCTCCAGCACACCGGCTACTCGTTATACCTTAATTAGCTGGCTTTATTTGTCATCCTTCTCCAGTCCTCTGTGCGCCATTTTTGCCTTTGGTCGTTTACCTGTGCTCGCAGTGATCTCGTCATTTCTCCACATTTGAGTTTTTCTAGTTTGATTCCCGTGCTAGTGAGTGTTGGGCTTTCTCATTGTTTTTTCGTTATAATTATTGTTTTTCCCATATGAATGGTGATTTTCCATTTGCCTGTTTGTTTTTCTTACTTTTTCCTCTGAAAGAGTAAGTAGTTATTCCTTAGTTTTTCTTGAAGATCGAATTATTTTAGTTGCTACTTTTTCTCTCAAGGACTGGAATATTTTGGTTTATAATTTGTAAATAAACTAGTTTTGGACTTTTACACTCTGCACTCAGGTCCTGGATTTGCTTACTGGCTCTAACAATTGAATGTTAAGAAAAACATTCTTTTTACATTTTTCATAATATGTGTTGTTGAGAAATTGTGAATATGTGCTTGCTTCTGTGCTTCATGTAACTCTGTTTATCATGTCATACTGCACAGCATATCTTTATTTGACCTGCTATGGTATGTGATGAATGCAAATATCTGACAGCGCCAACCTGCAGATGGCGTAAAACAGCCAGAGCTGGTTCAAACCAGTTTCTGCAACCTGGATAAAAGAAACCTTAAAACGTCAGATAATAAAACACTGATACAGACCCAAAACTGTACACGTTTCTCTCTGGTGTGACGATACTGCTGAAATCTGTATATAAGCTTGATTTCCTGCTTTGCTTCCGTGCAGTCTGTGAATGTAACCATTCTTTCTGTACTCCTTGCTTGCAAGTAAAACTTCAAAAAGGCCTTCTAGTCTCTGAATCTTTTTGTGTCTGTGTGTTGGGAAACTCGGGTACGAACTAACAGCAATCTTTTACAGTCCTGTTTCAGAAGGTTTCCTGACATGTGTCCTTGCCAGTCCAGGGCACAACTACAGCAAATAACTTAGGAAAGGGAAATTAAGAAGAATAGCAACAATGGCATAGAGAGAAGGCAAACTTGGCGGGGGGGTTTCCTCAGTGTTGTCACACAAGGTCAAAACAAAAACAAATCAGCCCGTCAATTCCTATAACAAGCCCCTTCTAAAACCTACTCAGGCACGGATTGGTTGATTTATTGAAGAGGATAACAATTCATTGCTGTTCCCTTGTCAAATTGACACAATACTGCTGTTAGCATATTTTAGACACTGTTGTCATTCATGATGTGGGGATTTTCAGAAACATGTTATTAAATTATTCACTAATTTAAGGCATATTGCCAAGTCTTTATTTTCCAGTGATAAAACTTTCATGTCATGGGTTTGGTTTTTGATTATTTCCTGTTTTATTTTGAAAGTCTGTGTCCCTGTGTTATATTATGCTAAATAACTCGTAGAACAGACTATTCTCCTGCTACTTACGTATTTATGTAGATTTTCTTTTCTCCCTTTTTTGATTTATCTGCTTATTCACATGTATTTAATTCTATTTTACCTCACATTATTCCATGTTTTACCTGCACCGTTACATCAGAGCAATTTCCTAGTCTGTAAACCCATTCACTGGCAATGGCAATAAAGTGATTCTGATTCCTTCCCTTGCTCTGGTCTTCTTTGATTGTTTGCACTTGTGTCTCATTTGTCCTGTTTGTATATCTTGCCTTGTCTTCCCCTTCTTCCCTGCTGGTCCGTACTGTTTATCTCCTGGGATGTTACTTTGTGCTTGTAAAGATGTTTTGTGTTTTTGTTGGATCTCAGTTTGTGTTGCTCTTTTGTTTTATGAGAGTTTTTTTTTGTTTTTTTTTTTTTTTGTTTTTTTGACTTGTTTTGCATTCTTGCCGTTCTCATGTCCTGCATTTCGGTTCTGCCGCAATTTCTCCAAGACTTCAAAACATTAATGCACTCAGTACTTGCTGGTATTTCCCCTTTGAAAATGAAATGAAATGAAATGAATCAGAGTTGCCACACTCTGTGCTTTCATTCACAGTTTACTTCCAATGAGACTTTCAAAACTGAAGTGGCCTAATCTGGAAATCTTACTCGGTCTGGAAAGAAACTCTACTAACATTGAAAAAAGCTTCAACAGAAAACTAGAACTGCAAGTCATTCATCATTGAGGACAACACCGAGGAAAACCCCCGCCAAGTGTGCTTTCTCTCTATGCCACTGTTGTCATTCTTCTTAATTTCCCTTTCCTAAGTGGTTTCCTGTAGTTGTGCCCAGGCCTGGTCAAGGACACACATTAGGACAAGTATTTGGAAGATTTAAAAGTCTGACCTGACAGTTATTGGAACATTTGTCAAAATGACTTCTAAAACTGGGGTCTCATTCCTTCACCCAACTCTAGAGCTCAGGGTTCAGAACTCTCAAAAGAGAACTCTCAAAAGAGTTCTGAAGAGGGGGACAACCAGCCCAGTCTGGCAATCCAAAGGCACTGTCCCTGATGTCTATGTGATGTTGCACAAGCGTGTCAGCCAATACAGCCCCACAACATCCAGAGCCTTAAGGAACTCAGGGCGGATCATCCACCCCCGGTGCATTGCCCCCAAGAAGTTTCTCAACTAGCTCGGTGACTTCAGCCCCAGAGATAGATGAGCCCACCTCCAAGTTCAAAGGCTCTGCTTCCTCATCGGAAGGCATGTCGGTGGCATAGACGTTTACAGGTTAAAAGTTCACAGGTTACAGTTCTGTTCCCCCCAAACCTAAGTCGTTCAAGACCTGTGTTTTCTCACACTAGCTAACTCAACGCCCTCATTATGTGATCACAGGAATTTTCCATTACACTCCCCCCTTTTGATTAAAAATAAACTCTAACATTTATTCACACACTAAAAAGAAAATTAAACCCTAGCTGTGTAGGAAAAATCCCGATAATAATTGGTCAACAATGCACAACATAAAATTCACAAATCAGGTATCATATGATCACACATAGCATTACTTAATATATCACATCTCTATCAGAGCCAGTATCTGAATCATTCATGTCTTCCTGGGGTACCTGAACAAACAGGTTTCTCAGGGACATGCATAAGCATATGAGCCACAACACGCTCAAGAAAGTGCAACATCACACCTTTAATGCAGGGTATAACATAACATCCACACAGGGCCAAAGTGTTCACCTTAGCAACTATAGCACACAGCACAGATATTACTAGGGCCTTCCATTTCCCAAAGACAGAGTCAAACCAGGCCCAGATAGAGGTATCCACTCCCGAATTCTCTGCTAGTTCTTCATGTAGAGATTGCAACTCTTCAGAGCCTTTATTACCAAGCCGTCAGGAGCTGTGTAATTTGGTTTAAGCGTACGACACGTATCCCCAAATAGTGCACACACTCCTCCTTTTTCAGCGAGGAGCGTGTCTAAGGCCATGTGATTCTGCCAGGCCATGAGTGAAGTGGCTGACATTTGCTCTGCCAGTCCACTCAGCGCATCATGTGTAAAATTAACAAATCACTGCTGATTGTAATACAGATCATCTATCCAACCCACATTTTTATTGATCGTAGGGCAAAGAAAAATAGACTCCCATCCAGCTGCTCTCTGATTTCTAGCCTTATATTCATCTGGAAACCTCTGGGCGCTCCTATAGCATCTAGGTACATCTTGTTTTCAAAACTTCCTCTCAGGGCCGATCTCTTAACTCTGGAACTAGGAGGTGAGGAGAAAGGATTCACTAACTGAGTAAAGGTAGCTAACATAACATGAGCACAAAATCCATTCCACTTAGTAGGCAAGAGGCTCATGAGGCTACCATCGCCACACACCCAGTAAGAGTCCTGGGCAGGTTTGGTTATATTAGATATCGTCATGATTTTTAGAGAATGGACCTGAATTACCTTAGAGCAATTCCCCTGAAATTGGCCCAGAATTTTCCCCTGTCTGGTAAAGTTACAACATGTGAAGCTTGCATTTGGTGCTGGCTCCACAACCTGAGGAACAGGAAAGTTAGAAGATTTAGACACCTGACACTGTTTCAAAATATTTGAGGATGGGTTGTCATTCATGGTAGCCACAGAACACTTCATCTGACACAAAGTATGGGTGTAATTAGTTCTAGGCTCAATAAACATGGTCACCTGTGTTGTGCCACAGCAGGGGGTGCTAGTTTAGTTGTTAAGAAGTTATTAATAATTGTCTGATGACAGTGTTTAATAACGTAAATG